>JARHVA010010400.1:95000-176081 GCA_037957365.1 Torreya grandis | reverse complement strand
AAAGAAGTTTTATTTGACTTGTTTTTTTTTCTTGTGTATTTATTTTGATGGAGGAGGATAAGGATAATTTTATAATGATCAGTTTGAAGATAAATATCAAGAAAGACATCATCAAGGGAGGAATCATAATTAACATTACCCAAGAGTCAAATAGGTATACATTCTTCTAATATGCCTTGAGATATAGGAGGATATGAAATTGAAAATCTAGAATAAAAAAGGAGAGAGATGTTGAGGACAATATCAATAAAATATTAGTTTAAATTTCATGGAAAAGTTATTTTTACACCTTAGTAGTATGATATAGGACCATCCTTCTAGGGATGAATTTTTGTCTTGTTTGTTGCTCAATTTTGGCTTGATCAAGTTGTATAGGGGTCATGTAGGTTGATTATATTGTTACAATGGATTTAGGGAGTCATAAATTAAACTTTTTAATCTTATACAAGTGTTAAAAGTGTGCCTTATGGAGCTTAGAATTTGAAATTGGCATTTTCCTACCAATTTAGCAAATTTGAATTTTTAAATTTTCTTTTCATGTTTTAGGTCCATAGTCCATGTTTGAGGAGTTCAATGATGTAGTATTGTTGATTAAGATATCAAGTGGTTAATGTTACTTCACTACCTTCTTGAAAAACATGTTGAGTCATTTTTATAATTACGATATGAACTAGGATGCGTATAAGTCTTCTCAACATTCTTGGAGAGAATCGAGAACTGTTGGAGGATTTATAAGACATAAAAACTTGTACATGATTATACAAGGTTAAATTTATTGGAAGTGAATTAGAATATGTATGAGATATTACTTCAATTAGATATAAAAAATCACCTCAAATTTTGAATTTTAATGGTACAAACCCTATTTTGCATTTATTCTATGATTAAGAAGACTATGTATATGTTGTAAACCAAGAAAGATGTTGTGGAAAATTGGGTGATTCACATATATATATTGGTAAGATTTTAATTAAATATTATTAAGTATATATATGTGGTTTCAATAATTTTGAATATATATTTCATGAAGATTTATACTCAGACCTTGTAAAAAGACAAAGTCATCACATATAGACATACAATTAAAACCAAAAAAATTGTATATATTAATAACAACATAGTCAAAGTGGAATACAAAGAGTATAAAATGTGTAAATTGATAGTAAAAATCTTATCCAAACTTTATATAAGATTGAAACCTCTTTCAAAGCTTGAAACATTGAATTTTCCTCTCTCAGGTTAACACAGTTTAATAAAACTATGAATTATGGTTTAGAAACTAAAAAGGACATTGAGATAGATTCCACAGTAAAAAAATTCTGAAACTTTGTGATCAATTAGTTTTTTAGTTTCACTACAATATTTAATAATTTTTATCCCATTATGATATGCCTGCGTATGATATAAGGTGACTTTGTTTGAAACAAGGGTAAAAGAGAGCTAATTAGGCCTAGACATGGACAAGAAAGTTCATTTTTGAGTGGAATTGATCCATGAAAAGTCTTACAGAGTAATAAATAAATAGAGGGTATCTGCATATTAGTTTAGTTACTCAAGTACTCTCTTATCTAGACTATACAATTGAAAATAGTTAAAAAAAGGCTATAAGAAAGCAACAACAAAGGAAAGAAGCATAGAGTGATGAAAGAGTAGTACATAAAGGTTGTGTGGAATAGTTAAGAGATAAAAGAGGACTTTAATGAGTAGGGATATGATCATAATAATCCTAATAAGATATAGAAACCCTGAAATATGTATTGAGTTATTTTGTCTAAGAGCCTTTGTCAAAGAATGAGTAAGTTGAAACAAGACAAGTGATTGTTGATCAAAGACTACTTTGCATCATATGAAATGATCTAATTATGAGATTATCAAAAAAAAATATTATATTTTATGAATACAATTTTATATAAAAATGTTTTTCACTGTAAAAATAAATAAATTCAGGATCTAGACTATAAGGTTTTTTAATGTCTGATTTGGCTATGTTTTTATCAATGTTTATTTGAAACTTGTTCTTGAATGAGATGTTATCTAAACATAACAAATGTATTACTATATTATTGATCTACCCCTTTTTTCTAATATCCTATAAGATGTTAAAATGTATTTTATATTCAAGGAAACTAAAATGAGAGAGAGAGAGAGAGAGAGAGAGAGAGAGAGAGAGAGAGAGAGAGAGAGGAGAGAGAGAGAGAGAGAGAGAGAGAGAGAGAGAGAGAGAGAGCATTCCTATTTATGTATAAGATGTGGGAGGCTAGGGAGCTCAATCTAGAATGATACCTTAAGAGAAACATAGTCAAGAACCTTAAAGTTATAGGTCCATGGGGAAAAGATCAAGAGAGTGTTCAATAGGATTAAAAAAATTATTTAGTAATAAGGGATTGGACTTGGGACTATGCCTTAAATGAGAAAATAAAAAGCCCTTTGTGAGGTTTCAACCATCAGTGACATGTACATCTAAGATTTCCCACTAGTGTCAAAACTAGGCACCAAGGGACTCCTTTGAGGGCATGAAACCAAAAAATTAATCTATCATAAAAGAATTTTCATACCACTGACATATATTATTTATAGCGTAAGGCTATAATCAAATATCAAGCTAAGAGGAAGAGTCAAAAGTTAAACCTTGACATAAAATTTCAACACTTTTTATGGCTCCTTTGGTGCCATCCTTCCCATTGCCTACAACAATAGAAAAAAAAAGTGGGTCAAGCCCATTACGTATCAATAAAAAACCTAAAGCAAGAAAACTAAGTGTAATAAATGCATGACTAGGTTTGAAACCCCTATAGATGTAGTGTGAGAAGTAGAAAAGGTAGGAAATTAAAACAAAGCAAGGCTAAGATAAAACCTTAGTAGAGCATGTTAAACATTTATTTATATTTAATCTTTGATTGAATTGTTTTCAATTGAAAACATGAAAATATGTTTATTAATAAATGAATATAATTGAACCACACAACAAAAATTACATATAGTAAGTGATCACAACTCTAAAATGTAATGTAAAGATAAATAACATAAAGTTTTAACATGAAAAATGAACAACCAACCAAAAAAATGAGTGTCTCAACAACATGACACAAAGGATTAGTGATTGTAAATTCAAAATAATTAAAGCATATGATGTCACATGTGCAAACAAACCCACTTATGGTGTAATAGTATGAGGATAATTTAGCTTATCACCCTACCTTCTAGCACTAGAAATATCTAAAATGTTAGGTATTAACTTCCATTGAACTATATATTCAAAATAATATTTTTCTTGGCTTCTCCCTAAGTATTATTCCATTGAGCATAAATGGGAAAGGATACCAAAGATTTTTTTAATTGGGAAATGAATCCCAATGTCTTGTTCTATATCCATCTTCTAGATATGGAGAAAATCCATGATTATTCATGGGTGGAGATTACTTGTAAAGGGGTGCTAAAAATATATAATCATTGTGTGCATAATGTGAATCTCTATTGCAATTAATTTTTATTTGGCCTTGTCTAATGAACCCGAAAACTATCAAGACAATAAATTATCAATAGGCAAAGCTTTTAAAAATAATAAATTATATGAAATTGTATTGAATGACTTGAATTAATTACAAACCAAACCATGCTTAAATAAGTCCCAACTCAAAATTTAGATTTGTCATGCAAAATTTAAAAAAAAAAACTAAAATCTAAAAAAAAACCTTCTATTTTTAACAACTGCTATTTTTAGTAAGTTTCACATACAAGTGCACACATTTATAAAAATATCCCTAAATACTCTAAAAATAAA
Organism: Torreya grandis; assembly: GCA_037957365.1. Lineage (NCBI taxonomy): Eukaryota > Viridiplantae > Streptophyta > Pinopsida > Cupressales > Taxaceae > Torreya > Torreya grandis. The sequence goes on along the minus strand of JARHVA010010400.1, from coordinate 172,300 downwards.
ATTATCTTATGGAATGAAATTAAACTGAAGTTGACATCTGGTCCTAAAATATATACAATTTCTAAAAATAGAAAATTCCTAAAAAAAATCATTAAATCATAATTTCAGATGCTCAAATGATCATGTATAGACTCCAAAATATATAGAAAAAACTCTAAATGGGTAAGGTGGCTTAGGACATTAATGAAAATTTTGAGATGATCATTTTGGCATGTGGAAGATCTCAAATAGAGTTATGAGTCAAAAGTTATGGCCTCTGGAAGATTGGCCTATTTTTTCTACATCATTCTCCTCTACTTGAAAACAACACAGCTCCTATGAGTTGGCCTAATTATATTGATGACATTTTTATTTATCAATATTATTCAACTCCCATTCCATAATCTAAGTGTTTTATTCTTGTTTTAATCCTTTCTAATGCATCAAATCCCTATTATAATTTCCTTGCCTTGTGCTCACTGTCTTCATATCCCAAACGTGCACTATATTTTCCTTTTTCTTCTTTGGAACTTGTAGCTCTAAATTTAATTATTCATATTCATCACCTTCACCAGCTTATCCATGTAATTCATATAAATCTAAACCATCATGTACTTGAGAGATATCAAAATTATGTTTTAAATTTACCTCATAAGCATTATCATTGATTTTATTCACAATCCTGCATGGTCTAATTTTTTTGTAATTCAACTTGTTATATGTGCCTTTTAGAAATATTTCTTTCCTCAAGTAAACCATTACCAACTATCCTTTTTCGAATACCTTGGATCTTCTTCTAACATCTATTACTGATTTATATTTCCCATTACTTTCTTATATCTTTCTTCTTACTCCTTGCAACTATTGTATACACTCTACAAATGCTTTTGAATCATCATTAATTTGACCTAAAATTAGTAATTATATCAAATATAAAATACCCATAGGATTTCTCCAATAAAGAATTTTAAATGATGACTTTCTTGTTGATCTATTCAATGAACTGTTATATGCAAACTTAGCTTGTGGTAAAGCCAAGTCCCATTTCTTGGGCCTCTCTCCCACTATGCATCTCAATAAATTTTCCAAGCTCTTATTCACAACTTCTATCTATTCATCTATTTGTAGGTGATATGCATTACTTAATTATAGATTATTACCCATATTCTTCTATAAAGTCCTCTAAAATGACAAAGAAATTTCATGTCCCTATTTGAAGTAATAATTTTTGGAACACCATGTAATCTCACAATATCCTTATAAATTAATTCTACAACTCTAGTGGAATCATTGGGTTTTTTACATGCAATGAAATGAACCATTTTATAAAATATATCTACAACAACCAAAATTGAATCATTACCTCTCTATGTGTTTGGTAATCCCAACACAAAATTCATACTCAAATTTGTCCACGATCCTTTTAGAATCGGTTAGTGGCATGTATAGTCCATTATTCTATGTATGTGTTTTTTCCACCTGACATATCTTGCACCTTGAAACATACCTTATCACATATCTTTTCATCTTTAGCCAAAAATAATTTTCCTCCACCAAATCTATTGTCTTTGTCTTATCAAAATGTCCAGTCAAACTGCCACTATGTAATTCTCTTATTATATTATTTCATAAAGACCCAACTAGAATGCATAATTATTTATCTTTGTAGAGATAATCTTATAGTATAAGATATTCACTATGAATGGTATCTATCCCACCAATTAATGGATTCCTACACTACTTAGTTATCTTGCCAAAATATGGATCAATATCATAATTATTTCATAATTTTATATCCAACTAGTTCAGTCACCATAGTAGTTAATAACACTATTCTCCTACTCAATGCATCAACTACCTGATTCTTTTTTCTTGATTTATGTTTCAATACAAATGTATATCCCTACAATAAATATACCCACTTTGCATTCCAACTATTCAATTTCTTATGTGTATTCACATACTTCAAAGCCTCATGCTCTATAAATAGGATAACTCCTTAGGCACCAGGTAATGCTTTTAATGTCTTAATGATTGTACAATTACATAAAGTTCAACATCATAGGTAGAATACTTTATTCTTACCTCATTCAATTTCTCACTAAAATATACTATTTTCTTTCCTTCTTGACTCAACAGAGCACCAATTCCCACAAACAAAGCATCACAATCAGCCCCAAACACTTTGTTAAAATCTAATAATGCTAAAATTGGTCTTTCTATAATATTTTTCTTTAAAATTTCAAAGCTTTTTGTGGCTGCTCTATTCCATTAAAATTCCTTCTCTCTCATACAATCTATTATTGGTGCCACAATACTACTAAATTTGTTAATAATTTTTTTAATAAAAAGTTACTAAACCATCAAAACTCCTTATCTATATAATGCTTTTTGGAATAGGCCATTCAACAATTGCCTTTATGTTTTCTTTATCCATTCTCACTCTATTTGTTAAAACTAATAAATCCTAAAAATACCAAGCTATTATGCATAAACCTACACTTCTTCAAATTTGCATATAACTTCTCCTTTCTTAATAAATCAAGTACCATTCTCAAATGATATAAGTGTTCTTCTTTAGTCTTACTAAATATAAAAATATTATCAAAATAGGCAACCACAAACTTACCAATATATTCTCATAGATTTGTATTCATCACCCTCATAAATGTGTTAGGTGCATTAGATAATCTAAATAGCATCACCATCCACTCATATAAGCCATCTCTAGTCTTGATGCCATTTTCCACTTATCTATTTCATGAATTCAAATGTCATAATAACCACTTCTTAGATCAATATTGGTAAAATATTTTGCTCCTACAAGCACATCCATCATATCATCTAAATGAGGTATAGGAAACCTATACTTGATTATAATTTTATTAATTTCTCTACTATCCACATACATTCTCCATCCTCTATCTTTCTTTGGAGTTAACAATGCTAGTGTTGCATATGGACTCACACCCTCCCTTATCACCTTCTTTCTTAATAATTTAGTAACCTATTTATTTAATTCTAGATGTTCTATGGGACTCATCCTATAAGCTATTTAATTGGGTAGAGTTGATCCTATAATCAAATCAATGTAATGTTGAGTATCTCTCTTTGATGGTAAACCATCTGATAACTCATCAGGAATAACTTATGCATATTCTTTCAACACTCTTGTTATTTTTGTTGGTATTGGCACCATTTATGTTTCTTCATTCTATACTGATAATACATAAAAACAACCTACCACCTTCATATCTTAGATAAATTATTTATTAGAGAACATGCTTTCTTCCTTCTCCTCCTTTTTAAGAGTTAACAAAAATACCTTTGTGCCGTCTTTCCAAAAAGTGTACATATTATTTTATCCATCATGAATTACTTTCTTATCAAATTATCACTGTCTTCCCAATAACAAATGACATGCATCCATCGAAATAACATCATACCATATTTCATCATTATAATGTTTTCCTATAGAAAAATTGATTTAGCACCTTTTATCTACTGTAACTTCATTCCCTTGTTTAAACCATGAAATATGATAAGGATTATGATGATTTTCACATTGAAAATATAGTTTCTCCATTATTTCTTTAGAAATCATATTTTCACAACAACTATTATCTATAATTACTCTGCATACCTTTCCCTCTGAAGTACATCTTATTCAAAAAATATTTGATCTTAGCCATGTAACACAACCTTATTTATTCTGCACTTATTCCTTCCTTGGAATGATAATTTTTCTTCTCATCATGAGATTCTCTCCAACATCTATTGGTGCAACTTCAATATTTTGGTCTTTTATCTCAACCTCAACTAGATTTACTCTTGGGTGATCCTCTTACCTCCTTTCTCGATCTTGATAGTGCAAACACTCAAATGATTTATGCCCTTATTCTCCACATCTATAACAAACATAAGATATATGTTGATTCAGAAACCATCCTCTAGCACCACCATAACCTGATCCTCTCTGAAACCCTCTTCCTCTATGTTGGTATTGAAACCCTTTCCTATTATCATATTGCTTTTCTACACCACATGATGATTCATCTCTATTGGTATTAGACCCACCTCTAGTGGTATTAAACCTACCTCATCCCGTATTTGGAGGGGATTCACCTTTTCTTGGACCAAGAGATGTTCTTCTAAAATTTTGTCTATTTTGTTTTTCTTTTACCTTCAAAGATAATTGATAAGCCTCCTCCATGTAAAGTATTCTATGTATGCTTAATTCATCTTAAATAGTAAATTTCAAACCATTTACATACCTTGTAGCCTTTTGCTCTTCTATTTCATCATAATCCACTCGTATGAAAAGATTATAAAATTCATCTATATACTCTTATATACTGTAATCTTTTTACCTTAAATTCTAAAATATTTAGTATATGGTTTGTGCATAATTATCAAGAAGAAATTTATCCCTCAGCTCTTCTCCATCTTTTTCCTTGAATTAAACTTCTCTTTATCTTTTCTATATCTCTCTTTCTACAGGTGATCCCACCAAATCATTACATGACATTTCAATTTTGTGCATGCAAACTTTACCTTCTTATCTTCTCTAATAGTCTTCCACTTGAAGAACTTCACCATGCTATTCATATAATATATCAACTCCTCTAGTTTTAAACTGCCTCCATAATCTAGAACATCAACCTTGATTCCTTTATTTTGTCCTTCTAAACTCTGAACCATCCTCTCTTCCATCGATGGTGGTTGATTTTATTGTTCTTCTTCTTACTGAACTTCTTCATCACATTTTGTGTCCTCCTCATCAACACTTTGTCTTCTTCTCTGATTGGTGATAACCTTGGTCAATTATTCTACTTACCTCTGCAACTCTTATATAGTTTGGTTCATCTATGAAATACATCCTCATCATCTCACCATGTCTTACTCCTCCAAGATTTGAACTTGCTCTGATATTAGATAATGAAGCTAAAAAATATTTAGATAATAAATTAATAATAGGCAAAGCTTTTGAGAATAAGATCTTATATTGACTCATATTTAATGACTTGAATTAATTACAACCCAAACCATGCTTAAATAAGCCTAAAATAATAATTTAGAGTTGTCATACAAAATTCAAAAAAAACTAAAACTTAAAAAAAAACTTCTATTTTTAATAATTGCTATTTTTAGTAAGTTTTACATGCAAGCACGCGTAGCTCTAAAAATATCTCAAAATAATTTAAACATTAAAATTATGCAAGGAGAATAAATTCATTTGAAGTTGACATCTAGTCCTAAAAATATACAGTTTCTAAAAATAAAAAATTCTTGACAAAATCATTAAATGGTAATTTTGGACCCTTAGATGATCACATATTGTCTCCAAACGATATCAAAAACACCCCTAAGTGGATAGGATAACTTAGGACAACAACAAATTTTTGAGATGATCATTTTGGTGCATGGAAGAGCTTAAACACAGCTACGGGTCAAAAATTATGGCCTCCGAAAGATTGGTCTATTTTTCTACATCATTGTTTGAGAGGGATATTTTGTGGAAATTATTTTGGGTCAATTTCAATATAATTTTTGGCATATAGGGTGGGTTATTCAAAAAAATAATGACATTTAGTGATTAATATTGAATGAAAATGTGGATACTATAAAAAAAGACAATTGAACTTGAGTGAGAGATCATATCAAGCCTACACCAATGGTAATTTATTCATGTTTCTAATATTGATATGTTGGGCTAAAGGGATATTCATAGGTAAGAAAATTGGAATACAAAAAACTTAGGTGAAGGAAAAATGAAAAACACTCTTAAATTCATAAGAATGATAAAATAAAATGGCCTATTTTCTATGGAAAAAATGAATTCTAATTTTTGTTACAAAATTTTTAATGAGAAATAAAAGATAGCGAGTAACTAATTTCTAGGATTGTAACTGTGTGCATGATTTTTGATTCGTACATCTCAAATCACTATCTATGATTCATCATCAAGAATATATGTATTTAAGATATTTAAACCAATATAAAATATATTATTATACCTCTTAACGTTTAACGTATATGTATTTAAGATATTTATACCAATATAAAATATATTATTATTTTAATAAAAAGTTACAATTTATAATTATTTGTATTTTATAAATATAAAATTTATATTATCATTTTAAAATTATAAATTATATTAATATTTTAATAAAAATTTGGCATATATCATTATTTAGACAATATTTTGAAACATTTCGAAATCAAAAATATTATAATTTTTAAGGGAACCAACAAAAACATAGTTTAATGCATAAGGAAATGACAAAATCAGTCTTTAAACAAAAATTTGAAACAACAAATATATACAATAAAATAAGGGTATGATATTTGTAATAGTTTTCACACTAAATTTTAAGGTTGTATGATGTTATGTTAGTTTAAACATGGAACATGGTCCAACCTTTATGTCATACATTACTATTGGAGGGCCTTACAATTACGATCATGTTGGTAGGTTAATTTATAAAAACTAAAATTTTAGATATAAAAATAAAAATTAGTGACTTTAATCTTCACAAATCAAAATAAGAAATTTATGAAGAAAGTAACGAAATTATAAATAATTATATTATGTAAAAAATATAAAATAAAAATCTTGAAATTAATACTTACAATATTTTTTAAATATATATATTTAAGATATTTATACTGATATAATTATAAATGTATATTAACATACAAAATATATAAGATATTTATACTGATATAATTATAAATGTATATTAACATACAAAATATATATTTAAATTATTCAAATCTTGACCCATCGCATCGCATCCCACCACCTTAATATGATGGAGAGATGACTCTTCCCTCCCCTTTTTCAATTGATAATAAATAAATAAAGATGCCCTAATTTATTTTTAACTAGGGAACTATAAGATTTAGAAAATGTTGGGTCTCCACCCTTTTCAATGTTTAAATAAGCATTATGTAACTAGGTTCTAAGCCACTGTTATGTTTCCATCTAAAAATGAGCTATATTTGAATTATTTGGAGGAGTTTAAGAGAAATATTTAGTGAAGAAAGTATCGATAATTTAATGGTAGAACACCCAAAGATGTAATTGGGAGGTTCTAAGTTCTAATCATAATTTGTCGATTAAAATTAACATGATATCAAACACTAAGTACTCATTATGAGAGTATTTCTCTTCCAAATTTGTCGAAAAATGCACTAGTATAATCTGTCGGGCCCACCCGCAATCTGATCCCCGACAAAATTATCAGCTGCCTACAGTGCGTTGTGTGGCCCAGCCATGCCCGTGGACAATATCAGATTTCGTAGATATTTGGCTACGAATCGATAGCAATACACGTCACAAGGGAGTCTAATTAAAAAATAAGTCCACATCATAAAGTCCACATCATATTTGGATGAAGATATTTTTGAAAAATAAATTAGAAATGGTCCCAACTAATTTTGTGGTGGTAATGGATTGTAACATGGATAACATCTAAGGGCTTATGTCGTTAGTAAGGGCAATCTGATCCCCGACAAAATTAGGCACATGTGATAATTACAACCATCATGGAAGTTACATTGGCATTTGTGCTAGTTTCTAGTAGATAGATAATGGAATTTGGAATAAACATATATTCTCTATAGATAAGTGGCATGGTTTTCAATAGAATAAATTCATTTAACAATAGTATTGTGTTTAAATTCCCATGAATATAATTTATATTGGGAGATATATTAAAATACAAAATACGTATTGTTTTTAAGATGAACTTTTTATTCATATATACAGATAAGGCTGTCAAGAATGTTAAGAGTAATAGTCACTTCACTTTAACCATCTATGAGATCTTCACATATCAATTGCTTGTTATGTTGTCTCTATGGAAAAGTTTTGTATGTGACAAGGACATCATCTTCAAAATCATTTCATGTTTTATAGCTATTTAGATCATCAATCAATAGAAAATTATAAGAAGTTAGTGTGTCTTTGTAAAAATAAAGTGTGAGATGAGTGTATATAGGTAAAAGGAGATGGAGTTTGGAAAGAAGTGTATTGTTTTTAGTGCTTAATTTTTTTCTTGTTCCGGTGGTGTTTTATTATCTTCAATTTTTTTCAAATTTCCTAATCTTAATGTTGCTTTTCATTGTGTAATGGAATCAGAAGAAGAAATAGAGTGGTGAGATATTTAAGTGTATGCAAATGTAACTTGACATTGAAAACATGGTTAAATAATTTGTAAATAGATGTCATTACATGAATTTTATCTTTTTTTATTTTAGATTAATGTGGATGTGTGTTACATAAGGCTAAATAAATAATGTCATGATCACTCTAATAACAATCTACTTTAAAAACTTTTTGTTTTTGTGTTTTAATATTCAACCATACATGATCAATAATAATCATAGATGACACATCTTTTTTTCTAGATCAAATTACATTTTATGGGTTGCCATGTGTTTTTTGGTTATTTTTGAATTTATATGTTGCTTTATAATGTCAACATTAAAGTAACCTAATAGAATTATATTTTGTGTTCTATGTGCATTTACAAAGACATCTTTGATAACAATTACAATATCTAAGATTAATACATTTGATGCTACATATAAATTGAAATTATAGTTTGGTGGATACCTTTTATGATAATTGCTTTGATTTCTTCAACATTGCTATTATGGTTTTGCATTTTTCTTGAAATAAAAATGTCCTTTTCTAATGAAAATATCATATCAAGAAATTTACTAGAACATTTCCATTGTAGTCCAATGCATCATGTTCATGGAGCACGTACTGCATATGTGCAGGTAAGCTTATTGTAATTAGTAATGAGATGAGAATATGATTACTAGTATTTAAATCATGTATATTTTTTTTCTAGTTTCCACTTTGAATTCGTCTGTAGGCATAAGATTTCTATAGTTATATTTTCCTTGACATTAAAATTTTCCATTGTTAAAAGGGATAATAAGTACCATGACCCAATATCTTTCATCCGTGATAATGCCATATACAGTAACCCGTGCTGTGTGATTTTAGATGGGTCAAATGCAATCTCATTCATTGTGAGTCCTTGAGATCTCTGTATTATTTATGTATATGCAATTTGTATTGGAAATTGATTTTGAATTATTCGAGTGTCATTATTAAATATGTTTTATATACATTTAGCACCATGTAAGATGGATGTCCAATCTTTTAGAATGAAATTATGATATCCAAGAGTTAATTTTGTGCTTTGTCAATGGTTAGTTTTTGGATCAATGAATTTAATCCATAGTACATCCATATCATTTGTAATTATGTGGGTTTTAAATGTCTCATCCAAGCAATTGACAAACACAAACATAGATTTCAACTAGCATCTTAGGTGTCAAGACAATGATATGAAGAAGCATAGAGGAGTGATGATGATTATTTTCCTTCATATACAATTTCTTGTTCATCAATGGTATGAACAGTGATACTATTGCTTGAAGAATCGATAGCATTCTAACATCATGTTTTTTCACATCATCATTTTCTTAAAACACATATTAGAGTCTTGGACTTCTAGGGGTTAGTCGTAAACAATTGTGATTGATATAGGCAATGTTACTATATTTTTGAGATGCTATACGAAATTGATTAAGAGTTTTTATAAAGTCCTTGTTACTTTTCCACATTATTATTGAAAATTCATAATTTTCTAAATGTTTTTACCAAAATTCATATGAAATAAGTTTATCATTTATTATTGGTTATTCAGAGATCAAATAATCATATACACATTGCACTTGATAAAAGTCTCCACACAAAATCATATCTAAATTTGTAAAATATGTTATAAGAAATGCATTATATATTTGATCCTTTTATCTTTTGAATACAAGAACCGTGATCCTACTAGCAATATATAATTTATGAAAAATGTATGTAAAGGATGTAATGCTTTGATAACATGTCAAGCATTTCATAAGTAAGTGGAATAATTCTAGATTTGTTAAAAGGCAAATGGAATGCATAATGCAAGATTACTCCTCTAACATTGTATGCTATTTTTGTAGTGTATGATAGTACCAATCCTTTTGTCTTAAATGGATCATTGTCAATGGACTTGTTATATAAATAGATCAATATATCATATATCATTTTTGCTATGAAGATCTTACTAGTGCCTATGCCTCCTATAAAAAACAAGTAAATTGGTGATGATGCTTTTTCTATTATTTCATTGCTATGTATTTTATAATTTCTTATTGTTCTTCGTTCAAATATATTATTATTTTTTAATAGTCATTGTCATTAGAAATAAATGGGCGTTTTCCTATTTCAAAAAGGCATTATTTCATATTTATTTTAACTTAATTCTTAAAAACATTTTGAATCATATTCCATATCGTCTTCATTATTCAAATTTGTTGGTTGGACTTTGTTATGATTGAAATCAACATTGGCAACAATTTCATTGATGTCACCCCAAACAAAGCTTATGCAATAAATATATATGGCTTCATTCTTAAACATGTCTTTTTCATGGAAAACATATGAAAAAATCCATGTCTTGAAACCATTCTTCATATTATTCACATTTCTTTTTAAATAAATCTATAATAATAGTTTTTATTTGTAATGAATTTCAATATTGATATGTTTATTGTACTCGATGTATCTTATAACATGGGGTTTATGTTTTGCATGGATTTTTTACCATTTTCCTTATATTTAAAGACAAAATTAGTGAGACAAACTTGAGCCAGTGCTTCTTGGAAATGAGCATATAAATATATTATATACTTTCACATAACATATTTTTATTCATCAAGTTCATGGGCCAAAAGTGTTGAAGGCTTTAAAATGAATGTGCACTTGTGTAATGGACTTGTGTTTATGAATATGTATTTTCTAGAGCAATTACTCAATTATGATTACAAAATTATGTGAATAACTTATTAAGCTAACATTTGTTGTCTATTAAGTAATGTGTTTCCAAGGTTACATATCATTTGAATAAAATCTATATTTATTAGTTGGTGTTGTTTGTGGATTAACTCAAACACTTTTGTCATTGATGTGTCAAGTTTTGTCATGTAGGGCATACAATAAGTTGATATAGCAAAATCATTGAGTATAAATTATGTATCTATATTTGTTTTTTGTAAGTGAGATTTTATTTGCAAATTCTGTTTGTCCATGCATGTGATGGATTTAGATTCAATAAAATTGTTGGTTGCTTAAGTGTGATTTGTATGGATTCTATGTATTCACTTTGATTTATTTTTAATTATGCTAAAAACCTATCAAATGTTGTAGAATGTTCATAGAATGAATAAGTATCACATAACCATAATGAATACCAATAATTTGGTACCGTACATGTTAAAAGGGGTCGAATTAAAAATAAGGATTATATAGTGATTAGTTGTTTTTATATTGAAAATTAAGCAAGTTTAATTAAAAACAAAGGTTAAGTAGTAGGTAATTTTTGTTTTTAAATTGAAATTGTTTATAAGTAAATTTTTATATAAAATTTCAATATGAATTTAACGTAATAATTAATGATATATAATGATAAATTATGAGAGTGGAAGTTATATTATTATTATTATTATTATTATTATTATTATTATTATTATTATTATTATTATTATTATTATTATTATTATTATTATTATTATTTCAAGATTAACAAGATATTTGTTAGCTTTGCATTAAGTTTAAAATTAAAAAAATGAAGTAAATTTAATTTTAAGTAGAGTAATGAGATTATATATATGTTGAACTTAATGTGACAATAATAATTCTATGTGAAAGTGATTGTGATAATCATTGAAACATAAAGAAACTACATTAAAAAATATTGGACAATCTTCAATAACAAGTATGTGAGACCTACTATGATTTATCTAAAACAACTTTATATTAGTTATAAATATTTTTTTTAATGTTAATAAATCGTAATTCTTAATAAATTATATAATTTAAAAAAAAAAAATTTAAAAAAAAAAAAAATTATAAAATTATTATAATCTAAATAATATTTAATTTCAAGATTTCAAGTTAAAATTTTTATGTTGGATAGAAAAATTTCATGGTTTGAGCGAGATTTGTCAATGTTCATTTAAAATTTTGATTATTAATTGTAATATATAAAAATCATGGTAGTGAGCAAGATTTGTCAATGCTTCTTTTAATAATTATTATTAATCCGTATTTATAAATGATTAAGGCTTTGTATTTAATTATTATAAAATTTAAGGATTTGCATTTAATGATTATAAGGGGTTGAGAATATTTTAATTTGCATTTAAGGATTATAATTTATGTTTAATAACAATTTTATATTTAACAAGTGTTGCGTAGAGGTTAATCCCTTTCTTTGTGTTAAATAGTATATTGTATTTAGGTTTTGTGTTGTTGAAATTAAAATAATAACATGCCACAGATAAAATTAATTATTTTAATAATTCGTGTGATAAAATGTCAGTATTGAAACAAGTTTATAAGGTGAAACTTGGGGTAAATATTTATATAAAGCAAAAACAAAACTTGAAATGATAAATCAAAATGATAATTAATCAATATAGACTATTATAATATAATTTCAAGAGACAATACAAGATGTGAGTGAAAACAATATTGGCCCTATATAATGAACATTATTTTACCAAATGCAACAAGCATACTAGTTAATCTTTGAAAGTGTGCTCCTAGCCATGCCATAATAGGAGCTTTGAAACAGGGAATGAATATCCACCAAAGAAAGTATTAGTTAATAGATATAATTTTTTTTTTTAAAAAGTTTATTTTCTTAATAAATATATCAAAATATAATTACAAAGTGATGGTTTTGTTTGGTAACAATAAAGGAACATAGTATATGTTTGAGATATGAGTTCGTAAGCAATAAGATATATAACTAAACACTATTGGCAAAGAAAGATGTATTGAGGTTTAGACCATATTCAAAAAATTGATTTAAAAATTTGGAACAAAAGTAAAACATATTATATCTACAAGATAAAAGTTATCCATAGGTACTATTGTTGGCCACTATTCATCTTATCTGTGTAGGTGAGGGAGGTATTATTCACTGAAAGTGTTTATCTACATAATGAGAGACAATGAGTAGAAATTAGTTAGTTGTGTGTAGTCTTATATATATATATATATATATATATATATATATATATATATATATATATATATATATATATATATATATATATATATATATACACACCTTATTTTTTGTTCAATACTTCAACATGTGGAATGGATTTTTCTTTATCAATAGTGAATTTTACTTGCAATGAAAATCCTATTAGCAAGTAAATAGTGCTTTCCTTATTTTTCAGATAATCATTGTGTGTGATTTGTGTGAAAGTAAGAAGGATTGTTTTCAATAGCAACTTTGAAAGACTACATTGTATATTAATATTTTTGATATTTTTTAGATTAAAAATTAGGTGATGGAAATACACATGGAGTTGCTTTATGGCATAAAGGAAAATTGAAGGTTGTGGCATGGGTAGGTGATGTTAGTTAATTTGTGCAACTATAATTGTTGCGAGTGAGCTAGAATGACATTTGATATATATTAGAATTTTTCAATGAACCTTCGACCTAAAAAAATTTAGATTGAAAGTGTTTTAATTTAATATCTCAAATTTAATTTCATGTCAAAAAAGAGAATTTAAATTATGAGCTTGAGTGTTTGTTATATCATGTAACATACCTCTGTTGTTGTGTGTAACAATGCAGAAAATTCTTGGATGAATTTTTCAACTTTCAATGGTGCAATGAATGTTGATTGAGAAATTTTGAAAGAATTTTCAAGGCCAAAATGGCTGAAGATATTTTTGAACAAGTACATTATAAATTCTTTAACTTATATTTTTTGTTGAACTACAATGAATAGAGGCTCAAAAGTTTCATATAGGTAAAGATGCAAAGTCAAGAGAATAGTTTAGATTTTATAATATGGAAATAGAGAATTGACCATGTCAAGTATATGAAAGAGAAGAAGCACAACCTTATAGTTTCATGTTCAATATTTCCATCTCTTATTTCCAATTTACCAGTTGTATTATATTTTTCTAGGCACATGTGATAATTACAACCATCATGGAAGTTGCATAGGCATCAGGGCTAGTTTCTAGTTGACGGATAATGGAATTTGGAATGAAATTATATTATGTATAGACAATTGGTATGATTTACAATAGAATAGATTCATTGAACAATAGTATTGTGTTACAATTCCCATGAGCATAATTTATTTTGGGAGATATATTAAAATGTAAAACACATATTATTTCTCCAAGATGAACTTTTTGTTCATATATGCGGATAAGGCTGTCAAGAACGTTAAGAGTACTATTCACTTCACCTTTAACATTGATGAGATCGTCACATATCAATTGCTTTTTATGTTGTCTCTATAGTAAAGTTTTGTATGTGACAAGGACATCATATTAAAAAAACATGTCATGTTTTACAACTATTTAGATAATCAATTGATAGAAAATTATAAGAAGTTAGTGTGTCTCTACAAATATAAAGAGTGATATCACTGTATAAAGGTAAAAATAGATGGAGTTTGGAAAGAAGTGTAGTGTTTTTAGTGCTTACTTTTTTGTTTCTTCTGGTGGTGTTTGATTATCTTCAATTTTTTTTTTCAGATTTCCACCTTAATGTTGCTTGTGATTGTGTAATGGAATCAGAAGAATAAATAGAGTGGTAAGATATTTTAGTGTATGAAAATGTATCTTGACATTGAACACATGTTTAAATAATTTTTAAAAATATGCCATTACTTGAATTTTGTCTTTTTTATTATTTTAGATTAATGTGGATGTGTGTTATATAAGGCTAACCAAACAATGCCATGATCACTCTAAAAACAATCTACTTTAAAAACTTGTTGTTTTTGTATTTCAATATTTGAACATACATGATCAATAATAAGCATGGACAACACATCTTTTTTTCTAGATCAAATTACATTTTATGGGTTGTCATGTGTTGTTTGATTATTTTTGAGTTTATATGTTGCTTTATAATATCAATATTAAAGTCACCAAATATAATTATATTTTGTGTTCTATGTGTATTTACAAATACATCATTGATAAAAACTATGATATCTAAGATTAATGCATTCAATACTACATACAAATATCTAAGATTAATGCATTCAATACTACATACAAATTAAAGTTATAGTTTGGTGGATAGCTTTTACAATAATTGCTTTGATTTCTTCAACATTGCTCTTATAGTATTGCATTGTTCTTGAAATACAAATGTCCTTTTTTATGAAAATATCGTATCAAGAAATTTACTAGAACATTTCCATTGCATCCCAATACATCATGTTCATGGAGTGCATATTGCATATGTGCATGTAAGCTTCTTGTATTTAGTGATGAGATGAGAATAAGATTACTTGTATTTAAATAATTTTTTTTTTTTTCTATTTTCCATTTTGAATTAGTCTGTAGGCATAATATTTTTATAATTATATTTTTAATGACATTTAAAGTTCCCATTGTTAAAATGGCTAACAAGTACAATGATCCAATCTCTTTCATGTGTGATAATGCCACATACGCTAGTCCATATTGTGTGATTTTAGATGGGTCAAATGCAATCTCATACATCTTGAGTCCTTGAGATCTATGTATTGTTTATGCACATGTAATCTATATTTGAAATTGTTTTTGAATTATTCGAGTGTCATTATTTCATGTGTTTTATATACGTGTAGCGTCACATAAGATGGGTGTCCAATCTTTCAAAATGGAATTATGATATGAATGAACTAATTTTGTGCTTTTTAAATGGTTAGTTTGTGGATCACTAAATTTAATCCATAGTACATCCATATCATTTGTAATTGTGTAGGTTTTAAATGTCTCATCCAAGCCATTAACAAGCCCATCTTGAATGTCATAATTGCCATCATAGATTTAAACTAGCATCTCAGTTTCAAGATAATGATATGAAGAAGCATAGAGGAGTGATGATAAATGTTTTCCTTCATATACACTTTTTTGTTCATTAGTGGCATGGATAGTGATACTATTTCCTAAAGAATTGATAACATTATAGCATCATGTTTTTTCACATCATCATATTTGTAAAAAACCTATGGGAATCTTGGAATTCTAGGGGTTGGTCATAAATAATTCTGATTGATATAGGGAATGTTATTATATTTTTGAGATGCTGTACAAAATTTATTAAGAGTTTCTATGAAATCCTTATTACTTTGCCACATTATTATTGATAATTGATAATTTTCTAAATGTTTTTACCAAAAGTCATATGAAAGTAGTTCATCATTTATTTTTATTTATTCAAAGATCAAATAATCATGTAGACATTGCACTTGGTATAAGTCTCCATACAAAATAATATCCAAATTTGTAAATTATGTTATAGGAAATGTATTATATACTTGATATTTCTATCTATTGAATACAAGAACCATGATCCTACTGGCAATATATCATTTATGAAAAAGATATGTAATAGGATGTAATGCTTTGATAACATGTCAAGCATTTCATATGTGTAATAATTTTAGATTTGTTAAAAGGCAAATGGAATGCATAATGCAAGATCACTCCTCCAACATTTTATGCTATTTTTAAAGTGTATGATAGTATCAATCCTTTTATCCTAAATGAATCACTATAAATGGACTTGTTATATAAATAGATCAACATTTCAGATATCAAAGTTTTCTATGAAGATCTTGTTGGTGCCTATGCCTCCTATTAGAAATAAATAAATTGGTGATGATGTTTTTTTATATTTTTTAATTTCTATGTATTTTACAATTTCTTATTATTCTTTGTTCAAATATATTATTATTTTTTAATAGTCATTATCATTAGAAATAATTGGGTGTTTTCCTATTTCAGAAAGGCATTATTTCATATTGATTTTCACCTAATTCTTAGAAACATTGTGAATCATATTTAATATCATTGTCTTTAGTATTCACATTTGTTGGTTGAGCATTGTTATTATCAAAATCAACATTGGCAACAATTTCATTGATGTCACCCCAAGCAAAGCTTATGCAATAAATATATCTAGCTTCATTCTTAAAGATATATTTTTCATGGAAAACATATGTAGAACTCCATGTCTTAACACCATTATTCATATTCTTCTCATTTCTTGTGAAAATAATAAAAAATAATAGTTTTTCTTTGTAATGATTTTCAATATTGATATGTTTATTGTACTTGATGTATCTTATAACAAGGGGTTTATGTTTTGCATAGATGTTTTTACCATTTTTCCTATATTCAAAGACAAATTTGATGAGACAAACTTGGGCCAATGCTTCTAGGCATTGAACATATAAATATATTATATATTTTCACATAACATCTTCTAATTCTTTAGGTTCATGGGACAAAAGCATTGAAGGATTTAAAATGAATGTGCACTTGTCTAATGGACTTGTGTTTATGAATATGCATTTTCTAGAGTAACTATTCAGTTGTGATTATAAAACTATGTGAATAACTTATTAAGTGGACATTTATTGTCTATTGAGCAATGTGTTTCCAAGATTATGTATCATTTGAATAACATATATATTTGTGAGTTGGTATTTTTTGTGGATTCACTCAAATGAGTTTGTCATTTATGTATCATGTTTTGTCATGTATGACGTACAATAAGATGATATAGCATAGGCATTCAGGAGAAGTTATGTATCTTTATTTGATTTCCATAAGTGGCAATTTTTTTGCAAAAGTTGTTTGTCCATGCATGTGATGCATTTCCTTTCAATAAAATTGTTGGTTGCTTAAGTGTGAATTATATAGATTCTATGTATTCACTTTCATTTATTTTTAATTATGCTAAAAACATATCAAATGTTGTAGAATGTTCATAGAACAAATTTTACAAACTAGCATAGATATGCATTGCATTTTCTATGGTCATGTTATTTTCCTTTGCACATGAAATAAGGATAACTATTCTTAGCATTGGTGGAACATGGAAATTATATCTACAATGTGTTTTTAATTTTTCTTAGATCTTCTAGTATGGTAGGGTTTGTGTAATTTTACTATGTTTGAATAAAATATATTTCCATTGTAACTTATGTAGTTATCAAAAAAGCTCATAATGTCTAAATTTTTGTCCTTTCTATAAATCAGTGAAATTTTTTTCCATAGCATAAAATACTAGTGTTGACTTCCTCGATTCTAAATTTTTTTTATTGAGAAATGATCTTGTAATCACCCAAAAAAATATTCATATTTCTATATCATGGTTATCATCATATTTATTCTATGTATAGTATCGTGTGTACATGACACTTGGGTGGGTGGAAAGGACGGTGGCGGTGACGGATCCGGGGGTTTTGTTGAAGGCACTGTCAGTTCTGGGCAGTGCGGTTGTTGGGATCCATGGTACAGGTGCGTGGGCAGAAATGATGAGATCTTATTTGCATGATAGATGCTGTGTTTTAGAGGGGGAAACCCCTGTGGGAGAGTTGCATAGTGTATTATTTAGCAGTTGTTGTTCTAAACTATGCCCTAACTTTTGGGGTTGTTGGTTTTCAGGCTGTTTTGCCTAGTTTTGTTTAGGTATCAGGTCCTTCTAAAACTTGGGGCATTATTACTGGTTTATTTTGTTGGTTTCAGGTGCCCGTAAAACCTGGTTTAGTTACTATTTTTAGTGGTTTTGCCTTTCCAGGCGGTTTATAATGTTTTATCTTTCTTGAAATGTAAAGGGTTTTGGGATCCCTTCAAAACCTGCTTTTACCTTAATCTAAAACAAAGATTCATCTATATTTATCATTGTTAGAATCACCTTTATTCTATGTATAGTATCTTGTACATGTAACAAGATATTTTGAGATAAAAAAACATGATCATCTATATTAAATATGTTGGTTTTATTTATTTCATGTTTCTTTAGATTACTATTATGCAACTCAGATAATGCATTTGTAATTGGTTCCCAATAAAGTTTGGCACTTGAGAATGTAACAAAACATGTTAGTAGTCCAATTGATGAATCATTAAAAAAGTGTTTTTACATATTTATTTTAAATAATATGGTGATATTTATATTCTTTGAAGGCAATATATTTGATATCTAATTTCAATAGTTTTTTCTAGATTCAATCTATACTTGACATGTTTTGATAGAAGCTTTCTTGCTTTTAATTGCCCTTTTCTATTCTCACCCAAAACATCACCATCATCTGGTCATTACCTTAAAAATGATTTGTGATATGATATAAAAATGAGTGATTCATATGTTGGAATTCACATTGAACAACTTTAGCATATGAAAATCTAGTTATGTTTTTGTTGCATGGCTTACCATGAATAGGGTCAGGAAGTTAATTTCCTCTCCATAATTATCTTTAAAAACTCCAAGTGGTTGTTGGTAGTTTGTTGGTGCAAGTTAAATAATTTTATCTTAGATATCATGAATCCATATCAACTCTATAAATACATGTAGTATGGTTATAGTGGGAGAATTATCTTATTCACTTACTATTTTTATAATTTTTGAAGTCTCTGTTATGTATCATTTCCTGTTGCTTTTAATTAGTGTGTGATAATTGTTTCCAATCTTTTGTAATTTTGACTTTTATGATTGATACAATTTATATTGCATAACTATTTTAAAGCAAACATGATTATGTTTGGATGAACCCTTCATTTTGAGTATGTGTTTTTGTATTCTAATTTTATTTTTAGTTCAACAGTGATTGTTGAAATTTTATATGTTGAGCATGGCAATGCTTTTTATATTATTTCTAGGATAAATTAAAAACCAGATCTATCCCCAAAACACATACAAGAGAAACTATGAAAAAAATTAATCAAACATTCAAAAAATAAACATAAACATGCACATAATAGGAGATGCCATATTTAATGTGGTTCAGCCAAAATGTGATACATCCACCAAACTTGTCTGATACATTATTTTCAACAATACAAGCGAGAAACAAAATCCTATAACAAACCCTATTACACCTCTCTACCTTTTCCACCTCCACTCTATGTATAATATTTCATTAATTCATCATAATAATTCATCTCAACCACATATCAATATATTTTAGGGTAGAAACACCTAAACATAACCTCTACCATCAGATCTAGAAACCTTTAATCAATGGCCTAGATTAAATATGAAATTATAATTTAACAAGGTAATTTGAATAAAAAATTTCTTTAGGGTGTATGGCCCCCAAACCCCCCGCAAGGGGGGTTCCCCCCTTGTAACCCCTCATTCCATGAGGATTCAAAGAATGAGATCCAAAATTGACTAAAATAACATCAGAATTTTAACCTCTAATCCTAGAAGACAATCAGGCTCCACACCTAACAATTATATTAGTGTTCAATGGCACATTTATGATTGCCCCATTAATCCAATCTACATTTTTTGTATCTTAATTACTTTGTCTAAGTAAAAGTAATTCATAATTTAAAAAAAAAATTGTTCTTGATTTGTTAGAATTTCAACACATGTCAAAGGCATGTTCAACCAAATGTGTATAAGAGATGCAAATTTTGAAATAATCATATTTTTTAGTGAATTATTACATGTAATACATATCTTTTGTATTGTTATGTCATTTGTCTCTATCAATTTTGTATATGTTTATTTTTGTGATTGATCAAAATTTCTAATGTTATTTATAGTTGATGTGTAATTGGATGCACACTAGACATGAATGTGTTTCTGTCTTTCATGTATTTTATGATTTTTTTGTCACGTTACTTCCTTTGTTCCATGTAATAAATTTCATGACACTAAAATTGTTACTTATGTCTTACTCAATGCATTGATTATGTTCTCTTCAATGTCTTGTATATATCATCTTTATGTATTTTTTCCATATTATTTTAATTTGTTCAGAAGCATGAGAAGGTATTCTACCTATCTTGTTTAATGATATTTATTTTCTATTGCACTTAGGAATATCTATTGCATTTTGATAATTCTTGGCCAAAGGCTCATAGTGAATATGGTTTATATCTATTTCAAAAAAGATTATGTTATAACTATTTGTGAGTTGCAAAGATCTCATGTACATCTTTATTATACATGCACTAGAATATGACCAAATATGAATATTTTAATCATGGACTATGAATATCCACTCAAATAAACAATCATGTCCTTCAATTTTGCTTTCATTGAAGGGTTTTCATAAGTTTACAATGTATGTCTACCATCTTGAAATTCCACTCGTGTGTTGTATTAAGTTGGGCCCTAATTTTATTTCTATAGAATATAGAGCTTTTTTATTCTTGCACAATGTTTCATTGAAAAATGATTATGCAAGATAGTGACATAGACATTATATATCAAATTTAAAAGTTTTCAATTGGAAAATTGAATTGAAAAAGCTTTTGCCACAATTAAAAATGCACATAAAAAGTCTATAAAAGTTATTGATATCTAGTTTTGGTGAAATGGTTATCCAATATGGATCTAACTATTTGCACACATTAAACAATTGAATATATGTCAATGGCATAGTGTATTATTTTTTTTACAATACAGTAGCTCATAATGTCCACAAATAGGATTTGTATTATAAAATAATATCAAGTATGGGATTTTTTAACATTATTCATTAAATTGAAGGATGTTATTTTTATTTATAGAGGACCATATGCATATTTATATATTGAGCCATCTAGCTAGCCAATGTATATAGAATATGTCTCTCCATAAACCATTTTCATTGTCAAGGGAAGCAGGGGATGTAGATAATCACATACTATAGAAATATGTTTTAGTATCACGTATTCAATGTAATATGCATAGTTCACAATGATCTAATTATAGTTCATAGGATTTAATTGCAATTGAATCAATGATATGCAATTGATTTAATAAATGGTCGATAATCTCAATTATTAATTCTAAGGGTGTATATTGATAATGTAATATAATGTGGAAAGTATCAAATATATAATCACCAATAATATAGTTAAATGCTACACTATGGAAAAGGTGATGTTTAGCCAAGGCATGGTTAATGCTATTAGATTGTGTTTACTTTGTGGTTCATAATTGTCTACATTTATTAGTTTATTCAATATTTCATTATTATCCTCTTATGTTTTTTTAAATTCAAGTCCATTGTTTTTATGAACAAAAACAACTATAGATATATGACAATGTACATACCTTTAATTTACTGCTATACTGTATTAGTTTCTAGAATAAATGACTATTGTAAGTTTTAGAGATGACAATATAACAACCTATTGTAAAGTCATGTATCCATGAACAACACATAAATTATCTTGGTCATTTTTTAATAGTCACATGTGTTATGGCTATTGATGAAAAACAAAGTTGTGTATTTATCATATAATTGACACTATGAATGATTTTATATATCTAGAAAAGATTGCTAGATGTTAAATGGAATTAATTATAACTACCAGATTCTTTGCACTTACAATGTCTATATTGGATTGATCGAAGCAATAAAAAGGTGCAATTTAAGGGTAAGTGCACATATTTAGAGGATAAAAAAGGGTCTACCTATGGGCATGATTTTTCATAAATTTTAGAAATGTGAGCTTCTATAGATAATTTGAGATGGCTATACTCAAAATTTGAAGATGGTATAAAGATATTAATTGTATAATTTTAAGTCTAGTTTCTAAAAAACTATTTTTTTTGAAAAATGGTTGAGTATAAATAGGTAAAACATCTAAAATTTGAAGAGGACCTTCAATTTTTAAGAAAACATAGTAGATAGATGGTCATGCGGTCCAACATTTTTTGAGCATCATTAAATATTATTTAAAACCCTTTGATGAATATTTAGAAAAGATCTTCTATTGTGTTAAAAAAAAAATATTTTTTCAATGATTTTATTTTTTATTATTTTTAAAATTAAGTATATCTTGAAAACTAACAAAAAATTGGATCACTGACCATGCAACCACCCCTAACTACCTCAAAAAAAATAAAATTTCATTTTTTTGAATGTGTGTAGAATTAGGCCTAGTTTTTTTACCATATAATGTTTTTTGCACTTGGATCAATTAAAAATAAATTACATAAACATGAATAAGCATGTATATGCACATCATGTAATGGCCTAAAATAGGTGTAGCTAGAAATTAATATAGTTTAAACCCTTAAAATATACCACAAATTATAAAGATCATATATTTGGAAAGAGGACAATGTGCTCAACATGATGGTAATAATTTTTTGAATTTTGACGTTGAAATCCATAGCATATTTAGAAATTGAAGTTTAAATTTGTTGGTTTCTATCAAATTTCTCAATCTTGGCTATATATAAATAGTCATAAGATTTTGGGGCTCAGAAATCCAAGCCATTCCCAAGCCTAGAGGCTTAGTTTTGAATTCAAATTCAAATAATTCATACATATTATATAATTCATATATGTTATATAATGCATACGTGTTGTTTTGAAATAACACTAGAAAGCCAAATTTGGTGTTTTTTATAATAGGACAAGGATATACCTTACTATAACATGATAATATCCTACTTACCTAAAATTTTATCTTACATGCCTTACCCTTCCTTACCCTTTTGTCATTTGTTTTATATCTTTGACCAGAACGTTTTTTGTATAAATTTTGAACTAATTTGTTTAAAAGGTAAACCCATTGAATTAGGCTGTGTAGTATAGATAATCTTGTGTAAGTAGAAATAAGAATTAAGCCCTCAGTGTAATAGTGTATCTATTGGATATCTATTTCAATAATGCTATCTAATAGAGCCTAATGCATGTGAATCATTCCTTGGATTATCCCAAAAATGTTCCTAAAATGTGATGAATAAAGTCCTTTAAGTTTTTTCTAAGGTCACTCAATGTATCTAATTCAATAGGTGCATTTTTAGGTCCCAATTGAAAGTCTAACAAGAGTATTTTATTTTTACAATTAATCAATATTCCCCTAATGCATTCAAATACATTGTTTAAATTTTGTGTAAAAATGAGATCTCTTGTGAAAAAATAGTTAATCCTCCATTCCCTACACCTCCTTCATCTACCCTTCCATCACACATGGGAAACCCATCAACCACTCCATCCATTCCCACATCATCTCAAGAGTGTTTCTTTGAGATGGGACGAGTCCTAGCCGCACCATGGATGCAATAATTGTAAGCTCAAAAAAAAGCAAGACAACACTTGGTGCTTATCAATTTTAAAGGGTTTTATACCTTACTATGTAATTGGGATAGTAAAATAGGAAAGTAGGATGATGGGTAAGGTACATGTTTTTCTTATATTTTGATATTTTTCTCTTTGGGTATGTGTTTTATTTTATATAAGATGTGGTTTGAAGCTCATTAAACTTGAAATGGTCACATGTATCCATTAGTGATGATGTGGTTTTAAGATGTTGTGCCTATAGTGATGAATGCATATCTTATAAAATATCTAAATTCACTAGGGACCTTGTTCAAAACCATTAGGATATAGCTAAGCTTTAAAAATATAGGGTGGCATAGACCTAAAATTGACCAAGTACGACATATGTATAAGTTACCCCAACTCAAACTCTATTGATCTTATTCAAGATACATTAAAGGTGACAATGTATCCTAAATCTGAGACCTGCTTCCCCTCAAGGATGATGCTAAGTAGAGGGATGTAGTAATTGTTCATGTGGATGATGTCGCTCATCTCATATAAATGGTTGATCAAAATTGAATACCAATGTGCAATCCATCACCGAAGGTTTCAAAATAAAATATTTTATATATCTTCAATCATCTTATTAATATTTCATTGTAATGAGCTTAAAGATTATGATGTGGACTGCAAGAAAGTAGTATCTCAAAATTCTCTCTCTATGTTGGGATTTGAGGTTGAGGAGTCTATTGCTAAATTGTCTTCTCTTTTATGTGTAGTATCTAATATGAATGTACAATGAGGTAATTTTAGGTAGATGGATCTAAATATTTTAAATAAATATATAGAAAATTGATAATGTTCAGTGCTCACTCAATTTAGATGGGACCTTAAAGTTATCTACATGATAATTTCCATACAATAATGTCAAGTTAGAGGCTCACATCATGTGAATTATTTAGTAGACATGAGTTGATGAGCTCGATTTCAATATTTAAACATATTTTATATGTATGTTAGATATTTTGTGAATAGGCCTTAATTAGATTGGTTGGAGGTGATGGGACATATCTAGGTATCAAAGATCATTAGGTTCACTCATATGAGCTAATAAATGTAGAGTGTACAGTGTGCACATGCCTAGATTTGGCCCTCATGAGATTGAGATGTGTTCATATTTTTCCAAGTGTTTCTTATTATTGATGGGATCATTGAATACTTTTGATGACTTGACACAGTGGGACCAGACCTAGCCTATAAGTCTTATCTATTTGAATCAGCCACTTGCTGAATAGAAGTCAACATGGCCATCTCTAATTAGAATAGGACTCTCAACGTGCTAACATATCTAATCCTTTTTGGATCTAGAGTGTATGTATATTTGATAACTCTAACACTTCTCCAAGTGTACTAGACTTAAAAGTGTAAATCTTTGATTGATTAGGTGTCTTAAGGCTTTGACAAATTTGATGCTTTTAGGACTTAATAGTTAGATCTTTAACACTTATATGTGTGTAGAAGATACACATGATGACATCTAATTGGATTGGGCTTCACAAGGATATAATATATCTTTAAGCTTCTAGGACCTAACATCTTAAAAAAATTGACACTTTCAAGAATGTACAAGGTACATGTGGTGATATGTAATTATATTTAACTTTTTAGGGCATTATCAACTCTAAAACTTCTAAGACTTGATGTATCTCTGATAGCTTTAACACTTTTAGGTATAGGAGGTACACACATGACACAACAAGGTTCAATTATAGGGGAAATTAGGGTCAAAATAATCCATGTATGAACCTATTTTAAATTGTATACATGATGTGATTTGGAGTGAAATTAACCCTATAATTTCATCATGTAGATATACAATGAACCAAAGAGTGGATTTATTCAATCGAGGGGGCATGGGAGGCCAATTTGAATCCTTTATTGATGTAACTATAAGAGCATGATATATGATTTGGGATAAAATTAAGTATGATTCTATCATGAATTGAACCAATTAATCAATTGGTGTAGTTAGGGATGTGATTTAGGTAAAATTGAGCCCCTAAACCAAATTTATGGCCTAATCGATTGTATAATCTATGCAACATGTATGGCTTAAATGACCCTAATTTAATCATAAATACAAATACAAATGCAAATGTAACTAATTTCAACCCATTGAACCTAAATTGGAGTAAATTATGCGTTTAAAGGGGATAAATTAGCTCACATTTTATGATATGTGACTATAAACCCTAATTTTATCACTTGAACATGTACATTTCCCCTAAACCCTAATTTCATGACATATACACATGTAAAAACCCATTACACTAAAACTCTAACCTTAAAAACTAATTTTATGAAAAACACAACTCTTAAGTTCCCTAATTTCATCACAAATGCATAAATTCATGAATGTTATTAGTGCTAATTCGTTAATCCATTATTCACCTATTTTTGCAAGGACCTATGATGGTATTTGTGGTTAAATTAGCCCATTTCACCTTACATATTGAGCCTTATTTTATCATATGATAGTCTTGCTACTTCATAGACTTACTAAATTTTATAGAAACATATAATGAAGAAATAAACAATGAATAAAATTTGATGGAAACATATAATGGTTTTGAAACATCCTCTCAATAGATTCTAACAATAAAAATAGCTCTAATAATTATGCATATAAAATACAACTACTTAAATGAAGTTGATGAAAATATTTTGAAAACAATGCATAAAAAAATGTCTGATCACCATTTAAGAAGACTGGCTGAAGTAATTTGGGATAGTTTCTTTCATAGATTGGATTATGATAGTCAAAGATGTCAATTATTTGTTTTGTTTAGTAAATTGGTTAATATTATCCCTATAATGTATACATTAATACTAATAAAATCTAAAATGGATGATGAAAATGATGAAATTGTTGAAAATCTACATGATGCATATCATACTGTAGTCCTAAGGTCACAAAACAAAGATTGTAATGCTTCCCAACATATAATTAGAACTTGTGCAGTAAGTGAAAAATTAGGGAGAAAATGATTGATTATAAAAACAAGACAAACACTTGATATAAATAGAAAAAACATTAATGAAAGCAATTTCAAGACGTGAAAGACTTAATGAACCCAATACCAAAGAGCTCTAGGCATTATATGGTAGAATTACATGAAAGAACAAGGCTATAGATAATGTTTTTAAAGACTTACTTGCACAATTTTGGAAATATAATACAAGAGTTTCACCTAATGCATGATATGTAATGAAAATAAGAGTTGGCTCTCATAATTGTGAATTGCATCTAAAACATTTTTTGGAGTGACTCAAACATAATTATACTCTAAGTTTATGGAAAAATATCCACAAATTGATATTATTCAATGATTTTTTGAGATGGCCAAACCTTTTTATGTAAAAATAAATCGCGCATGCACCACTTGTTGTTGTAGGCATCATGTTGAATTTTCAATGCACTAGGATGTTTTTCACCATATTCTTTGTACTTTACATACTAACAACATTTTTCAAGAGTGTGGCATAGAAGTTCCACATAAATTATCTAGGGAATTTATTCCAGATATTTTTTATAAAAGACCTGATGGACATTTCTTTTATAAGAAAGTATGTTTGGATGGAAATTGCAACATTTGCAATGGTTGCCAAAATTAAAAAAATGTATCCATGTGGAGTGTATAAGTGAAATTCGAAAGGAATTAGTTGGTTTGAGAAAATATAAACATGTGACTTATAAACTAAAATATGGAAAATAATCTAAAAGGTGTGAGATTCTTATGAAAGAGATATCTATTTCAAAATTTATGGTTAAATTCATGAAAAAAATTGTTTATGAGTATGCAAGGTAGATACATAGAGATAAATAATTGGATTAAAATTTCAAGCTAAGGAAGGACACATTACCACTTGATTCTATTGTTTAAGTAGTAGAACGAGCTGAAAATTACACATTAAAACCATAAATAGATGTTTAATTGTAGTATTACAACTCAACATAAGTAACCATATTCATGCATATAACATTCATGCATGCATTTTATAGTATAGAGGAAGACCAAAAAATATTAAGGGAGTACTATTTTGATATTAGTGATGATTGATCACATTATATAGAGTATGTGTAAGGTTATTTTGATAATTTCTATGGAAAATTGACTCAAAGGAACATTACATTCAATCAAAATTACATTTGGTCAAACAATTTCACATAGTAATTCAAGAATGCATGGATGTTTTATTGGTTGAGTAGGATGCATGTTACCATTGGTGTAGAACATATTTAGAGTTTCACTAACACTAGCCATGGAAATAGGGAGCATGATGGCGCTGAAGCATGTGTGAAAAGAGTTGTTGTAAGGGAGGAGTTAAAATTTGAAAATGTTGTTAATTTGACTAATGAAAAAACTATGGTTGAATGGTGTAATGAGAACATACATCATGGCGCTCAAGAAAATTATACTATTCATAGACATATTTGGTTAATGGAGGAAAAAGACTTGGCAAACTATGAGGATTGTATGAATCTAATGTGTTCAAGTGATCTCTACTCATTTAGTCTCTCAAATATAGGTTATTGGACTATTCATATGTGATACTTGGCATGATTTTATTCTACATGCATGGAATATATTTGGAATGAGTGTGAGTCAAAAGAGTGGGTGGTTTCAGACCTCTAATTTCAATCAACACATATCAGGGTCCACTAACATTGCAACTTATAGATATGACATCGTCACATGAATTTGATCATATATCTAATCTAGTGCAGCTAGGTAGAAGATTAATCTTTATGTACTATTTATTCTCATTATTTGTATTCATAGTGTCATTAAAAATTATTTTTTATGATGCAAGCCATGTTTTTACAATTATTATAGATGAGGACAATAAAGAGATAATATATTAGTAATTATGTCAGTGTGTATATGAAAATAAAAAATCAACTTCCCTGGTCATAGATGGAGAAAACATAGATTATCCTAGTGGGTCTAAGATAGTCACTATAACTTGGCTTCAATGATATCCTATAAAAAATCAATTATATGGTTGTTTGAAGGCTTTGAAATGCACAAGAAGGTACTACACTATTCAAATTTGGTTCTTGTAATGAATATTAAATTTCAAAAATATCATGGGAGGCTAAGAAACATGAATCTATGGAAATTTAGTGAGTCAAACCATGAATCTATTCTTGATACTATCAATATTAGAGCATATCATAGAGGTTCATTAGATGGAAATGTGTAGGTATGTTGACTTGTAAAATGTAGATGTAATCAATTATAACAAATGTATTTATTTTGTAGGTAGTACATGCACAAATTTCATCTTTAATTACTTACTAACATTTTTTGTATGTTAGTGGTTCCAAATAAGATTCCACCTTCACATGGTTGGCACCATTAGTAAATAATTTCATATTCTTGAAGCTAAGAGAAGATTATTAAAAGTACTTGGTGATTCCACACTCTTGAACAATTGCTCATGACAAGTCTCTTTCTCCTTGTATCCTTTCAAACACATAAACATCCTTGTTTAAAATGATCTACATGCCTTCTAACTAAACTAAATGTATTAAGATTACCTAAACTAACATTACATACAAATGTTATACACAAAACAAAACACACTTTTCAAGATTTTTTTATATTGGGAAGGGCATTCTTGAGCCTAGAATGGGTGGTGGGTTTGTCAACTAGACCAGATGGGAGGCCAAGAACTTGGTATTGGATGTTATCCACCCCTTTGGATGTGTTATTAGTGCCAATTTTCAGCCAACAAGCATAAAAAATGGAGTTATTAGACTATAGTTTCAACTTTGACAACATTTGTGGTCAGTATTTTCATGCTCCTGAACTACAGTTAAAATGAACTTATAGGTGAAATTGGATATCATGATCATTGGATCATATTTAATTATATTATATATATATATATATATATATATATATATATATATGTGATTGAAGTGATGGATTTGTATCTATGGGTCTTAAAGGCAATAGTGCTAGATGGAGGCCAACAAATTATATCTTTATTGCCAAAAAGTTGCATTTAGGACCTGTTAACTGTAACTTCTACCATGTATTAATTATAGATGATTAAAACTAGATACAAGGTAAAATTAGATGGATTTACCATGCATAGGAAGGATCTTATGATTCATCCATATTACTTATAGTTTTGATTTTATCCATACCTAAAGTTAGGCTAAAAATCAACATCTTTCTTTTATTGGGAAGGGCATTCTTGAGCCTAGAATGGGTGGTGGGTTTATCAACTAGAATAGATGGGAGGATAAAAACTTGGTATTAGATTATATACACACATTTAAACATGTTTTTAGTGCCATGTTATAGCAAACAAGCACTGGAAATGGAGTTTTCAGACTGTAGTTTTAACTTTGACAACATTTGTTATCAATATTTTTGTACTCCTGAATAGTAGTAAAAATGCAGGTTCAGGTGGAATTTCATGTCAAAATAATTATAAAAACATGTAATTATCCTATATATATGTGATATAAGTGATGGATTTGCATCTGTGAGTCTCAAAGGTAAAAATTCTAGTTGTATTCAACAAGTTGTCTCTTTGCTACCAAACAGTTGCATTTTCAGACCCATTACTGCAACTTATTCTATGGATTGTTCTCAGATGTGACTAATAATATATCTAAGGTGTAATTAGAGAGATTTACCATGCATATGAGGGATATTATTGTTCATACATATGACTTATAGTTTTGGTTTTATGTATGCCTGAAGTTAGGCTAAAAATCAACATCTTTCTTATATTGGAAAGGGCATTCTTGAACCTCTAATGGGTGGTAGATTTGTTGATAAATCCAAATATGAGGACAAGAACCTGGTCTTAGATATTATATTCTAATATAGGCATGTTTTTAGTGCTATTTTTCACCCAATAAGCACCATAAATGGAGTTCTCAGACTATATTTTTAACTTTGACAATATTTGTTGTCAATGTTTTCATGCTCCTAAATAATAGTGAAAATGCACTTGTGGGTGGAATTTTATGTCATGATATTTATATAACATGTAATTAGATTATATATATGTGTTAAAAGTGATGTATTTTCACTTGAAGGTCTCAGAGGCAAAAATGCTAGTTGGAGGTCAACAAGTTATCTCTTCACTACCAAAAAGTTATATTTTAGGACCCATTATTGCAACTTCTACCATGGATTGATCTCAAATGTGATACACACTAGATATAGGGTGAAGTTATAGGTATTTTACATGCACATGAAGGATCATATGGTTCATCCATATGACTTACAGTTTTATTTTTATGCATGTCTGAAGTTAGGCTAAAAATCAACATCTTTCTCATATTGGGAAGGGTCTTCTTGAGCCTAAAATGGGTGGTGGGTTTATCAACCAGGCCAGATGGGAGGCCAAGAATCTAGTCTTGGAAATTATACAACCCTTTATATATTTTTTTAGTGCCATTTTTCAGCCAAAAAGAATAAAAAATAGATTTCTCAGACTGTAGCTTCAACTTTGATAACATTTGTTATCAGTGTTTTCGTACTCTTGAACAGTAGTGAAAATACACTTGTGGGTGGAATTGGATGTCACAATAGTTTTATCATGTGTAATTATAATATATATACATGATCAAAGTTATGGACTTGTTCTTGTTTGTCTTAGAGGCAAAAATTCTAGTTAGAGGTTAACACGTTGTCTCTTCACTACCAAAAAGTTACATTTTAGGACCCGTTACTATAACTTCTACCATAGATTGCTCTCAAAGGTGATCAATAATATATCTAGGGTGAAATTTTATTTCTTTCCCATAAATAGGATGGATCTAATGGTTCATCCATAAAAATTATATTTTTGTTTTTATGCATGCCTAAAGTTAGGCTAAACATCAACATCTTTCTTGTATTGGGAAGGGCGTTCTTGAACCCAAAATGGGTGGTGGGTTTATCGACTGGCATATATGGGAGGCCAAAAACCTAGTCCTAAATGTTATACACCCATTAACACATGTTTTAAGTGACATTTTTCAGCCAATAAGCACCGAAAATAGACTTCTTGGAATGTAGCTTCAACTTTGACAATATTTATTGTCAATGTTTTTATACTCCTAAAAAGTAGTGAAAATACACATGAAAGTGGAATTGGATGTCATGATAATCGGAGAATGTGTAATTTTACTTCAATCTCACACACACACACACACACACACACACACACACACACACACACACACACACACACACACACACATGATTGGAGAATGTGTAATTTTACTTCAATCACACACACACACACACATATAATTGGAGAATGTGTAATTTTAATTCACACACACACACACACACACACACACACACACACACACGTGTGTGTGTGTGTGTGTGTGTGTGTGTGTGTGTGTGTGTGTGTGTAATTAAAGTGATGTATTTATACTTTTAGGTTATGGAGGTAAAAATTCTAATTGGAGGTCAACAAGTTGTGTCTTCACTACCAAAAAGTTGTATTTAGGACATGTTACTACAACTACTACCATGAATTTCACTTAGAGGTGATAAAAACTAGATATGAGATTCAATTATAGGTATTTACCATGCATAATAGTGATCTTATGGTTCATACATATGACTTACAATTTTGGTTTTATGTATGCTTGAATTTAGACTACAAATCACCATCTTTCTTGTATTATGAAGGGCATTCTTGAGCCCAGAATGGGTGGTTGGTTTGTCAAACAAGCTAGATGGGAGGCCAAAATCCTAATGGTATATGTTATGTACCCCTTTAAACGTGTTGATAGTGCCAATTTTCAGCCAATAAGCACTAGAAATGCAATTCTCAGAATGTAGCTTCAACTTTGACAACATTTATGTCAGTGTCTCCATACTCTTGAACAATATTAAAAATGTACTTGTAGGTGGAATTGGATGTCACAGTAATTAGAGTAAGTGTAATTTACCTATATTCATGTGTTAAAAGTGATAGGTTTACACTTGTGGATACTAGAGGAAAGAATGTTAGTTGGAGGTCACGAAGAAGCGTAAAAGGCCTAATATGCCTAATAGTCCAAGTGAACAATATACATGTGGCTAGAATCTAGTGGCATTGGAATTGGGTTTCATGACCTTTGAAATGTTTGTTTGAATCTTTTCAAAGTTTTATAAGGGTGAAAAAGCTTTCAGGAGAGTACTAATCAGTCATGGAGCATATTAGGCTTTCTAGGTCTAATTAGGCTAAATTGCATGCCTATAGGTAATGGAAGGATCTTGACACTACCAAGGGAGAAGCTTGTGGTTCATGAGAGGTGATAAATTTTGGAAATTTAATAAATAGGCCAATATACCTAGATGGTCATTTATACCTAATTAGTCCTAAATGGCCACCTATAGGTGGTCAAAGTGGCTTTAAGGATTGGCAAAGGGTTATCATTGACCAAATAGAACCAAGTGTTTAAAACAATTGATGCAAGACATTCCTTTGTATAAAATAGTTTGGTGTCTATGTGTGAGTTTTAAAGAGTTAAGTAGAGTTAGTAGTCTTTATATGTTCTTTAGAGTCTTCCTACATGTTAGAAAGGTCCTACTTATCTTATATGCTTAAAGTGTCTGTTGTATGATTTCATAAACTAATACAAGTCTTAAGAAAGTGTTTTGGAGAAAAAAATGGAAACTCTTTTCTTAGAGGAATGAATGAAAAGGATAAGCACATGTATCAAGATGAAAAGACATTCATTAGGAACAAACATCAAACAAGAATCTTCAAATCATACCTACAGGGGGTGTAAATGTATGTGTTTTTTTGTTGTGATTATGAGTAGTGTATGGTTATTTAAAAACCTTTATTGAAATGTACTTAAACTCTAACAATCAAAATATAGTGAATTCAAGAATTTAAAATTCCTTTTCTATTAGCACAAACCAATTTTGATTAAAAATAACTATTTACATAGCTTGTTTATACAATGAAACTTGTGAATGGTTTAAAATTGAGGATTGGATGAGTTACACAATTGAGCGAGGAGTCCTATATAGCTTTTATATTTCAAATAAACTCTTTTATCTTTATGAAAACAAGGTTAATTAGCTCTCACAGCCTTAAAGTTTAGGAAAACCCTAGTTATAGGGTTTTGATTGAAAAATGGTCATAAATCCATTTTAAACCCATAGAATTTGATGAAAATCTATGGAGACCTAGTTAAGAAGGTTATTAAATTGTTTAAAGTATTTTGGATTTAAAATAAGGTGTAAATATGACATAATGAGTAGTTATCCACAATAATACTTAGAATTTTGGGTTCCTCTAGATAATGAATAAGAAAATTGACCCATTTTTCTCAGTTTTAAGCAAAAAGATGCCAAGCAAAAGTTTATTCTCATATAAAAACATCATTTGGACTTGAATGAGGTGTTGGTTTATGAAAATAAGCCATAATCTAAGTTTTGACCTACAAGTGGAACAATTAGGCCTCTTAACAAAAAAAAAAGACTGAGTCACTATTTGATAAAAAGGAACTCTAAATGAAATGGGTTTATCTATAGTAGAAAACATCTAAGACATGTGAAAGACCTATTGAAAATTAATAAAATTGGTATTTAGCCGAAATAAAACACTAAAAATGTCTTTTGTATCCATTCAATCAAGGTCTTGAAAGGGAAAAAAGAGTGAATATGTATTAAAGGGATTAATGTAACAGTTTGAAGTTTGAAGACAATGAAGTGATAAATTCAAATGTATCAACTATTTGGAGCCCTTAATAACAATCAAATACTTCATTCTCTCTTCCAAGGTCTATTTTCCTACTCTCTCAGTTTCAAATATGGAGTTTGGGGATGTTTTAAAGTGAATGGAGATAGGATATGGTCTGCCCCATTGTATGAAGAAGTCTTGGGCACTTTTCAAGACAATTGAAGGCCTAAAGAGTAGACTCAAGAGATTTTTGAATATCTTATAGATGATTTTAGCTTACGTTGACTATGTGATTCTTCACTAGTTTAAAACCCTTCCTATTGGAAGGAGATAATTTATCACATGTTAAGAGGCCTCCTCTTTGTAATGTATTAACTCTTCATAATCTATTGACTTTCTCACCAAGGGTCTAGAACAATCTCCCTCTAAACCCCTATTCTCACACTCTTAGAATCCCACTAGGCCTCCATTAGTCCTACGATAAATCTCAATCTTTAAATCCATATTTGTCCTATTAGTACCATTATAAACTTATTGATTCTTTTAGACCTTGTGAAAACATATCAGATTATAAATTTCCAAGAAATTTCAATGGTTAGGTTTCAATATATGCACACTTCTAGGTCAAAACCCTAAGTCTAATTTTACTAGTCTGTGTATAGGCTAAGAGGGTTTAGAATTATGTATTTGAGTTTTTAGACACCTTCTTGAGTTAATTCCTCCTATATATATTATGTCCATAATAAATTCACGTGTTCAAAACAATAGTCTACCTTAATCTACCTTATAAGTCTTATCCATATAAGAACTCAAAGTTCTAGACCTATAAGAAACTATAGATGAACATGAGCATAAAAACATAATTCAAATGCAATCACTAATATTATTT
Organism: Torreya grandis; assembly: GCA_037957365.1. Lineage (NCBI taxonomy): Eukaryota > Viridiplantae > Streptophyta > Pinopsida > Cupressales > Taxaceae > Torreya > Torreya grandis. The sequence continues at coordinate 136,597 of JARHVA010010400.1, read as the reverse complement.
ATTTACTATAAGGGTCTATTTCCCTTAATCCCACTCTATGCACAAGAATCAAAACCAAGATAAGTGACTAGGTGTATAACAACTACCAATCTAAGACTGATTCAATCACCAATATAAGATTCAATTAACAAAAAGATAAGTTAAACAACCTTATTTATTATTCAATTACATTCTTTTAGAATCAAATCTTCTTAAAAATAATAAATGTCAATCTTTATAACTATATTTTCATTCATACCAATCTAATTTTCAACATTATCCTACCAAGTTATTCTCAATATCATAACGTTTTTAATCCTGACAAATAGTTTAAAACCAATCATTCATAATACTCTAAACACAAGTATAATGTTTGCAACTTTGATGAACTCATTTTTAGGTTTCAGTCACCAGAATAGGATTCAATTAAAAAAAAGATAGGTTCAACACCCCTTAATTCTTATTTCATTTACATTCTTATAGAAACAAAGCTTTTTAAGAAAAAGAAATGTAAATATTTTTAACTATAAGCTCTGTCATATCAATCTGATTTATAGCATTATCATAATAAGTTATTCTAAATCTCATGACATTTTTAATACTTAAGAATAATTTAAAACAAATCATTCATAATACTATGAACACAAGTGATTCAAATAAGACTTACTTCATTGGTTTTCTTAAATATTAATGTAGAAAATAAGAATGCCATGTATGAATTCCATATATAGGCATAAAATACTAGTAATACATGAATTTACATATAGGCATACAAAATATTACATCATGTCTAACAACATAGTATCTAATGTTGGGTGAATACATCATATATGCATGTCCAATGCCAAAAATGTGTACACTGCCATATAGGCATACAAAAAGTACAACATCTATAACATCTTAATCATCAAATAGTCTCCCTCTCTTTTCATTCCTCATAGAAGACTCTCTTTGGGATGCCCTATTTTCAGATGGATATACCTTGAATGCCTTGGATTTCTCCAAGGTTTGATTGCGAGTACTATGCTCATAGATTGCTTGTAGCAAAACCTGCTCAAATAAAAAAATTATTATAAAACTAATAAGTATACATGAAATCAAGTTAATAAAATCATTTTAAACTATAATAAAACATCATTTAAGCATACAGTTACTACAAGTTCATGGTCCTTATTGATTTTTTTAACATTTGATTGGGTTAAAATCAAATTTAGCTGCACAAACAGGCATGTCAAATGATGAAGAAACATGATGAGTTATTGTAGTAGTAATCTAAATCAGACTATCAAATGTCATATGATAGCCCTGTATACATAATACATTCATGAATATAATTTATATTTACCCAAGTATACAATAAATTTTTAAAAACAAAAGTATTAAATTACAATTATAAATTACAAGTGAATATACATACCTCAGTGAGTGCTTGTGCAGATGACATTGCAACAGTAATACCTGAGTCTTTCTTGACTCGCAATGATGGAGGAGTGTCCACCCTAGTCATTATTTGAATAAATAACTAATAATTATTGACTTGAGGAATTCATTGATTAAATAAGTTTATAACAAACTTAGTCTCGCATAAGATATGAAAATATCTAATGAGGTCATGGGAAGCATGAATGTGACAAGTGGATATGTACAATGTGATTTTTAACACCAAACTAAAGGCAAAAAATGTTAGTTTCATGAGGGAGAATGATAAGACATCTAAGGAAATGATTCATTTCCTACACCTCTTGATGCAGGGGATTCCTATAAACTTGTATATATGGTCCTATAGTTAGTCTAAGAAGTGTTGATAGGTGTCAATAAGCTTTGAATGAGGCATTTAGTGTGTATCTTAGGTCATTTATAAGTCTTGGAGTGTTTTCCCTCCAATACTTGTTATTTGAATTTTCAAATGTATTTGAGTAAATATTTTCTTAAATTGTAATAATTAATGTGTCTAATAGGTTTTATCAGGTACAATACATGGATAGGAGTCTCCTAAGTTTAGTTAAGGTCTTATCTATATTTCTTACTCATTTAAAGGTCTCAAATGACTTGATACGTCCTCAACAACATGATCAGTTTGAATCTACCATTTCAGGGATGCCCAAGATGAAGGAAAAAGTATAAAAGACCAACTTTACATAATTAGAGGACTATAACTTCTATTTAAATCATTGAAATTTCACAAAAACTTGGGAATAGTTAGACAAACAAGTCTATAAGATGATTCCAAATATTTTGGATCTAATAAATCCTTACAATCACATTTATTGAAACTTGAGTTTTATGTAAACCTATAACCTAGTATCTTTAAGATAATGAGGGAGGATTTATGAGTGAATTTTGTGAAATTGAGGCATTGAGTGGAATTTAGGAGTTGAAACATCCTTGATACACCTATATACACTTGTTTTGATACTTTTATAGCTTTGTTGAGGTGTATGTTAGATTTTGACAAGATTAAGGTCATTAGGCCTAATTGTCTTAAGGTAGTGACTTGGTATAGTTGAGGAAAATCATATGAGCTATGGTGTCTAAGTTGATTTATTTTGAAAATTTGATCATACTAACACCTTGAATACCCTTTTTTGTAGATAGTCATTAATTTTTATTCCAACTGAGTATTGGTGTGATAAAACATCCCTTAGAAATAGTCATTGTGATAAGACAACTTGTATAGGTGTTTGTTGATAAGTTTGTAAATTAAGTTTTAATCAAGTTAAGACACCTAGAGTGATAGTTTGATTTTATGGGGGACATATATATACACCTTTTAATAGTGTCTAAAACCTTATAAAATAGGTTTTGTCCAAATTTAAAGAAACATATAGAAAATAGAACTAAATATTGTAGAGATAAGAGTGAGTGGATAGTGTTCTTTATAAGTGTGTGATTTTGGTTATTGAAAACATAGTTTGAAAGTCAAAATAAAATAAAAAAATTAGATGGAGGATGAGTTTATAACACTATGGTAATCCATGTTAATACATCAAACAATAAAAACTCCAACAAAATTATATGAGGTATTTTATATTTTCTCACACAAAATATTGCAATGATGCAATTAAGGTGTATGAATGTACATATAGATTATATATGATTCACTTAAAATTTTACCTCTTCAAATGTGTATGGTGTCATACTGACACAAATAGATGTACTAGTTGTTAGACCACTACCTAGCTCAGTAAATTGAAATTGTAATGTCAAAGGCAATGTCTCCTTCTATAATACAAAAAAATACACACACGCACACAAACATATTATTTAATTTAAATGTGTAAATTAAATTGTAACTTATTATTTTGAAAATATATATTAAAAATTTAACATGAAATGTATATAAAAGACACCTACATGTGTGTAGAAAGTCCTAATGTATCCAAACTAAGCATGTGTGCCAACAAATCATCAGTCAAGACCATATCTCACAAGCCCTTTGAAGCTCCACCATCATCATTCGAAGGTTCAGTAAATATAACACCAAAAGATTTGCATGGGTTTGGTTGAGTATGCCCACTAGGTGGAGTATCTTGAGCATCTGTCTCTAAAATCCTAAACATATGTTGAACAAGTGTATCACTAAGCACACTAAGTGCATGCAAAGTGTATATCTCCATAACCTCCTTCACCATAAAGGGAATATCTATATGAAGTGGATTTTGGGTAAGGATCCTTGTAGGCTGATTAGGTGCATGATGTGCACCTGGTTGATCCTATGCAGAGCCTTTCCCTTGGCCCTAAAACTCACCATAGTCAAAATAGTTTGGAATTTCATTGAGGATAAACTAAAAATAAATTTTATTCATAAAGTACAAAGGGACCTCATGGATATTACAAGGTGGATATTCAAACACCATCCACCATCACTCCCAAAATTTGATTTAATCAAATTGTGTTGGCATCGATGGATTGGGAAATGGTGCATTGGTGGTTGGGTCAATAATCAAAGTATAAATTTGTTCTTTTGTTATTTATTTATTATTCACCTTATATGTTGACACTTTATCAACATAGTAATCCCTAAAACTATACCTATATTATCTCCATCTATTAATTTGACTCGTTATTGAGTCAACTTGACCTAATGCTAAATCTAGGGTATTGGCCAAATAGGTGTGGTGGGTGTTCATAGAAGTGGGCTCCCTCATTCTCGTAATTATCTACTAAATTTCATTTTTTTTCTCCACTATATGTGTAACTATATCCTCCTGATTGCCTAGGGGACCTAGTGGAACTATAGGAGGGTTAGGCAAAGAGTTAAGAGGGTTGGGTGGAGGGTAAGGTGTAGGATTATGGGAAGGGTTATTCAAAAAATGCCAACTTGTTGTAAAAAAAAACAAAAATTAAACTATATGAAACATTAAAAAAAAACTCACAAAAATAGATTTAATTCACAAAAATTACCTTTTCTTCATGATAACATCATCAATATCATGAATACAAGAGCAAAAGTAATGATTTCTACTACTAAAGGGAGCAAAACTAAGGATTTCCATATTGAGGGAGAAAAATGAAAATGGGAGGGAAAAATGTGGATGTGAGAAGAAATGAAGGAGAAAAATGTTAGAAGAAATGAAATAGGGGTTCGTTTTCTTATTTTTATATTTAAGTAATGCATACATGTTATTTATAATTATAGGAACGTGTATGCATTCCTATTGGTAAAGGAATGTGTACACATTCCTTTTACCCAAAATTCATATGCGTTAAGGCTTGGGTGTCTCGAGCTATAATGCATACGTATTGTGGGTAATGTCCAAAGAATTATTCCCCAACTCTATGCACATACCCTTAATTTTATAGAGAGATTAGTTTCATTGATAGAGTTAAAATAAAATATCAGGAAGAAATATAAAAAGATGATAATTGAACACAATTAAATAGTCATAAAGCAAACTAGAAATTAGTGTATTAAGTATATGTATTTATTTTCAATGTAAGAGAAAAAATAAATGGTTCAAATGAATTAATTTTTCTCCTTTATAAGGATATTGTGGCGATGTCCCGAAGATATCGAACATAATATCACACTCAAAACTATATTTAATCTCTAGTACACTCATCACATGTCAATAGATTTCATGAAAACAACACATATATTGTTAGTTTCTATACTAATTAATATTCCAATTAATAAGGTAGCCAAAATTATATTATTGGATTAAATGTGTAAACAATAATTATTTTTAGAAATGGTTGCGATAGTTATCAAGACATAGAGAAGATGCATTCAATAGTATAGGACAATTAATGCATTATAGTGATATGGTTGGCACTGATTAGATATTTACATTACTCATTTATCTTGAAATATAGTTAATGTAGTAAAGTGATATTCAATCATGTTTATAGATTCATAAATAATTAAATTTATTTTTGATGAATTATAATTTACTAAAGTATAACATTTTAACTATATACTATATATAAAATTAAAATTAACACATCATTCAAATGTTGTACCCTATCTTGCAAGGCACTAAAAATATAATACATTGTTTTATTTTAGCAATGAATATTTTAGATATAAGTTGGACCTACAATTTAAACATAACCTCACTCTGACTATAACCCATAAATGTTAAAGCATAATAGGAGTTAATGAGTATAAGGAATAGCTATCTTTTCAGCCTGACAAGGGATTAAGTGATTATATTTTAACATAAACTAATTCTAAATATACTTCAATTAGTTAGATAATCAATTAATTGAAAATGAAATGATAATATATATTTTTAACAAATTCAAAAAAATAGATTACGTAACTAACTAGGAAAAATAATACAATTAGCAGATAGGATATATACCATATTTTACCTAGAAATTTATATTTAATTATTTGACATATGCATTGTAATAAGTAAATATGTAATTGACATGTTCATCATAAATAAGGAAACACAATATAAGTTACTTGATTATGAGCTTTATAATTTCACTTAGGATATGTGGGAGATTTAAATTAAGGCTTGAAATGTGTTGATAGCATACTTACACTAAACTCATTTTTTTTATCAATATAATTGCTATAAGAAGTCACAATTAATTATGGTATTATAAAGGAATCAATTTGATTTAAATATTGATCGAAATCTACCTTTTGGGCTAATCAAAATTTATCATTTTTCATGCATAGACAAATTTGTATTTTTGAAATTATTAAGTTGTGCATTTTTAACAAAAAACCAAGGAAAGGGAATTTATCTATGTTTATAGGACATCAAATTTATGTGGCTAGTAAATAGTTTTCCACAAGCATTCTATACAATTTAAATATCTATTACGATTTCACTTTCAATACTGAAATCAAACCATATCTATAAATGGTAACGAAATCTCTAATCCCTAAAAAAACTAGCTATTGCATCCCACTTATTCTTGTTTACCTTCATTCATAGGTGAATCTATAGGATACAATACCTTGTAATTATTTTACAACTTGACCGATTAACTATGCTTATAAATGATCTTATTCAAAAATATAATAGTCCTAAGGCCCTAGGAGGTTACCATGTGATGACATCATGGGAACCTAGGGACATAGGGGACTTGGTCTAAGCTAATAGTCCCAATGTCCTGAGGCACCAACAAGCTACCATGTGGTAGTGTCCTAAGAACCCAAGACCATGGGGTATTTGGTCCAATATCATAGTCTTAAGGCCCCAAGGCCTTGAGAGGTCAATATGTGGCATCATCCTAGGAGTCTAGGACCATGGGGGACTTAGTCCAAACCAATAGTCTAAAAACCCCAAGAGGTTGCCATGAAGTGATGTCCTGAGAGCCTAGAACCATAAGAGAATTGGGTCTAATCTAATAGTCTTGAGGCCCCAAAGACATGATATCCCACCACATGGTGATGTCCTATGAGCCTAGGGCCATAGGGGACTAGGTCTAACCCAATAACCCCATATCTCTAAGGCCTCTAGAGGTCAACACATTCTGACACTCTAGGAGTTTTTGACTATGGAGGCTCATGCCAAACCAATATTCCTATCTCAAAGGCTATAAGAGTCTACCTTATGGAAGTGTCTAGGGATCTTAGGACAATAAGAAACTCAAACTAAGCCAATGGTTTGATGGCTTTGAGGCCTTGAGAGGTTGAAATTTAACATCATCTTGGAAGCCCAATACCATGGGGCACATAGTCTAGTTAAATATTACCATGGAACTAAGGCCCTTATAAGTCATCACATGGTGAAGTTATGGGATACTTGGACTAAAGGAGACTATGTACAAGCCTATAGTCTCATGATATCTATGCCTTGAGAGGTTACCAAGTGATGACATCCCTAGGAGCTTAAGATTATGATAGGATTGTACCAAGACAATAATCCTAATGCCTTGAGGCCCTAAGATATTTCCATGTGGTGATGTCCTAGGAGCTCAGGTCCATTGAGGACTCAGTTCAATCAAATATTTTCAAATGCTTAAGGGACCTAGAGGTTTCCATATGGCAATGTCCTGTGAGCCTAGGTGGTAAAATAATCCAACTAGTAGATTTAAGTATTTGACATGCATATCACAATAAATAAATAATGAATTGACATACATTGCATCATAAATAAGGAAACACGAGATAAGTTACTTAATTATGAGCTTCAAATTTTTATATGGGTTATGTTGGAGATTTAAATTCACACATGAAATGTGATGATAGGATAATTACATTGAACTCACATTTTTTATCGAGATAAATTCTATAGGAAGTCAAAATTTATTATGGTATACTTAAGGAATCAATTGGATTTAACTATTGATTGAACTCTACCTTTTGGGCTAACCTAAATTTATCATTTTTTCATGCTTAAATTTTTTTGTAGTTTTCCAATTATTAATTTTTGTATTGTTAAACAAAGAATCAGGAAAATAGGCATTTATTTGCATTCAAAGGCTATCAAATTTATGTGTCCATTAAATAATTTTCCACATACATTCTATACAATTTAATTATCTATTATGCTTTCACTTTCGAAACAGGAATCAACCCATATCTGCAAACAAGAAAAAAATCTCAAATACCTAGGAAAAATAACTATTGCAGCCCACTTATTTTTGTTTACCCTCATTCACAATGGAATATATAGGGTCCAATCTCTTTTAATTATTGTACAATTTGAACTATTCACTATGATTATAAATGATCTTGTTCAAAAAGCTAATAGTCTTGAGGCCCCAAGAGGTTGCCACATGGTGACATCTTGGGAGCCTAGGACCATGGGGTCTAACCCAATAGTCTCAAGGTCCTGAGACACCAAGAGGACACCACATGGTGGTATCCTAGGAACTTAAAAGCATGAGTTACTTAGTCCAAGTCAATAGCCTCAAGGCCCTGAGAGGTTGATATGTGGCATCATCCAAAAATCCTAGGACCATGGGGAACTCAATCCAAGTCAATACTCTCAATGCTTTAATAGGTCATCATGTGGAGACATCTCAAGAGGTTGGGACCATGGTGGCATTGAGGCTAAGATAATAGTCTTGTGTCTTAGAGGCCCCAAGGAGCCACCAAGTGGCAGTGTCCAAGGAGCCTAGGATAACAAGGGACTCAAGCCAAGCTAATAATCCAATGGATTTGAGGCCCCAATAGGTTGATACCTAGCATCATCCCAAGAGCTTGAGACCATGGGGAGATTGTCTAGGCTAATAGTCCCAAGATTTGAGTGCCAAATATGTTTCCATGTCATGACATCCCAAGAGATTGAGATGATGAAGAACTGGGTACAAGCTAATAATCCTATGTCATCTAGGCCTTGAGTGGTCACCACATGGAAATGTCTCAGTAGCCTAGAATCAATGAGGGCTCACACCAATCCAACAGTCCTAATGTCCCACAACTCTGAGAGCACACCACATGGTGACATCTTGAGATCTTGGGTCCATTAGAGATTTAGTCTAAGCTAATAGTCCTGAGGGATTAAGGCCCTGAGAGATCACCACATGGTGATGTCTTGGGATCCCTAGTGAAAAAATAATCTAGATAGTAGATAGAATATGTACCATATCTAACCTGGAACTTTAGATATAATAATTTGACATGTACATCATAATAAGTAAAAAGGAATTGACATGTGCAACATAAATAATGAAACATAGTATAAGTTACTTGATTATGAAATTCAAAAATTTTAATAGGTTATGTGGGGACAAAGGGAGATTACATGGTTGGGTGCAATTTATGTGATGCTCCTTCAAGTCATAGTTTAAGGACATCCTTACTATAACTTTGCATTCTATAACTTGCAATAATTATTTCTTTGAGTGCATTTTTCAAGTAATCCATTCATTTTATAGGCTATAATTTGGCTAAAATCTCAAAATGGTAGTTGCAACTAAAACATTTGACAAAAATATAATGTCAATTCGTTTTTGGTGGATCTAATAATAACATTTTAAAGAAACTAAAAAACATGAGAAAAAATTGGCTTTATCGAGGTGCCCTATGGTCTCAAGATCCTAGGATATTACCATGTGATGATGTCTCGAGAGCTTGAGACTATATGGAGACTTGGATCAGGTTAATAGTTATAATTCCCTAAGAGGTCACCATGTGGTGATGTCTTGGGAGCCCAAGATCATGGGGGACTTAGGGCCAATCCAATAGTCCTATGTCTTAAAGGCCCCGAGAGGTCACCATATGGTAGAGTCCCAAAAGCTTAGGAGAATAAAGGACTCAATCCAAACCAATAGTCTTGTCGCTTTAAGGCAATGAAAAGTTGACACCTAGCATCATCCCAAGATCTTAAGACCATAGGGTACATGGTATAGGATAATAGTATCATGGATTTGAGGCCTTGGGAGGTCACCTCACAACAATGTCTTAGGATATTGGGACTATGCGGAACTAGGTACAAGCCAATAGTCATATGTCACCAAAGCCATGAGATTTCACTATGTAGTGACATCTCGAGAGCCCAAGATCATGAAGGGATCATGTCAAGCCAATAATCCTAATTTCCCAAGGCCCTGAGAGCTTTCCATGTTGTCACATTCTGGGAGCCTAGGTCTATCGGTGACTCAGTCTAAGTAAATAGTCATGAACGTCCAAGGCCTCAAGAGGTCACCACATGGAAACATCCTAGGAGCCTAAGTAGAAACAAATCTAGTTAGTGGATAGGATATGTACCATTTTTAACCTGAAAGTTTAGATATAAGTATTTGACATGTGAATTATAATAAGTAAATAAGTAATTAATAGGTGCATCATAAATAAGAAAAAATAATATAAGTTGAATATGATCTTTAAAGTTTTATATAGGTTATGTAAGAGATTTAAATTTATATAGGTTATGTCAGAGATTTAAATTTATATAGGTTATGTGGGGTTAAATGAAGATTACATGGTTGGGTGTAATTTATGGTATGCTTCATTAGTTCAAAGTTTAAAGACATCCTTGCTATAGCTTTACATTGTATAACTTGAAGTCATTATTTATTTGAGTGCATCATTTGAGCAATACACATTCCTTTTGCATGCTAGAATTTAGTTGAAATCTTAGTCATGGCAATCACAACTAAAAAATTTGACAAAAATGTGATTTCAATTTTTTTTGGTGAATCTAATAATAACAATTTTTTTATAAAATGCAATTAATAAATAATTCCTTATTCTATACAAGACTTCAAATTTGAGTCATGAAAAACATTAGCTTTATTGAGGTGCCATGTGGTCTTAGGCTCCCATGATGCTACCACATGGTGACGTTTTAGGATCTTGGAACCATAGGGTTCTATGGGTAGACCAATATTCCCAAGGATATAAGAGGTTTCCACATGGTAATGTCTCAAGAGCTTGGGATTATAGGGGATTATGATCGAGCTAATAGTCCTGAGGCCCTGAGAGATTGCCATGTGATGACATCCTAGGAGCCTGATATCATAAGGGATTTAGGAAAGCTAATAGTCTTATGACTCCAAGGCCTCAAAATAACCTAGTGGCCCTGAGGCCTAGAGATGTCATCACTTGACACTCAGGCCAAGCCAATAGTCTTGGGGCAATTGTGGAGATGACATAAACATACAACTAACACAATTGTGAAGAGAATTGGTGAGTTCAATAAGATAAAATTCAATTTTGTGTTTAATGTTTAAGATAATATGCATCACATTATTTTTATAATACATATTTCTTTGAAAACAAAAACATACATGTTCCATACAATTTTTTTATATCCATGTCTTTAAAAACATATTGAACATCAACAAGGCTATCCCATTTTGAATAGTAGGAATTGAAGGATATGAATTTTAATTAGATTTTCAAAATATAATAACCCTACAGCTTGACACTTTGAGAGCTTACCACATGGAAACACCCTGAGAACTTGGTACCGTAGGTCACCTCAGTAAATCCTAAAGCCTCATGGTCCTGAGACATCACCACATGGTGACATCTCAAGAGCTTAGGACCATGGGGGATTAATGACAAGCCAAGAGTCTTATATCCTTGAGACCTCAAGTAGCCATGATGTGGAGACATCCCAAAAGCTTGGGATCATGAAGCACATTGGTAATAAAAATAGACCCATGATGGTGACATGTGGTAATGTCTTACGAACCTAAGACTATGGGGGACTACATGAGAGATAATAGTTCATGGCATCAAGACCCTAATAAGTAACTAAATTCTCAAGAGCTCACGACCATAGGGCACCTTAGTAAAACCATTCCTTGAGACCCTAAGGCCCGGAGATGTTGCTACATGGTGATGGCCCAAGATCTTGGGACCATGGGGGACTACAGGCAAACCAATAGTCCTATGACCCTAAGAAGCCATGGCTTGGTGACATCCTAGGAGCCTAGGATCATGCGGCACCTCTATAAAGCCAATAGCCCTATGGCCTCAAGGCCCTAATATGTTTCCATGTGGTAATGGCTCAGGGACCCAGGAACACAAGGATGAAATAGACACATAGCTAGCCTGACCTAGCTTCACCTTTAGGAGCTTAAATGTAACATGCATCTATCCATTGTCAAAACATATATGGATAGATAACTATCTTAGAGGTATTGTTATCGATAATAGTCGCTGTAAAAACAAAAAACTAACACTGTAAAAATAAATGCAAACATCTTTTGTAACATCTGCATATTTTAACTTATATATCAAATTCATATCGCTCTTATGAATTGGCATATGGCTAGTGTTATCAATTCACAAACTATTACAATCTGTTCTATTTCATTTATTGTGACCACACAAATGTATTGATTTTTATGGAATATTTATAAATAAGACCCAAATGAATATGCCAATATTTGTGTCCAAACTTTAGATAAAAGTTTATAATATTATTGCAATATATATTTCAAATTCTCTATTTATTGATAGAAAAGTAGATATTCAAAAAGTTATTCTTATAATTTTTTTCCTTGGAAGGGACTAATAATTGCAATTATGTGTTAGAATTTTGTTTAATATAAATAAAAATATATAAAAAGTGATGCAAGTCTATAGGATACAATTTTTTCTTCCCAATTTCTGGTGTACAAGATTAGTGAATATATGTGATGAAAGACTAAGCTATAATTTCATATTTCTTCAATAACAATTGTAGTTAGAAGTTCAACATGGCAGGGGAATTTATGGTAATAGGGTTATAAATGAAATAATTCCTATCAATTAATATGAACATTACATCGTTATGATATAATTAAACACATCATATATAAAATATGAGATGGGGGTTAGTGATCATGACTTTGAAGAGATATGAATCCCCTGCCAAAATAGAAAAACAAAAATTACATTATTTCTTATATAAATTTTCACCTTTGGGACAATATTAGTTTAATTTGATTGTAATGAAATGTCTTGAATGGAATGCATGCATTTGTGAAAAGTGTGACATAAACAAATTTAAAGTTTTAGACTAGCATGATATAAAATCAATATATTACATAAAAAAATTAAAAAATTTACCAGTATTTAAATGGAATGCATGCATATGTAGAAAAAATAATGCAAACAAATTTAAAATTCTAGAACCGTATTTAAATAAAATGCATGCATCTATAGAAAGCGCAACATAAACAAATTTAAAATTTTAGCCCACACTAATATAAAGTTAATAAATTGCATTCTCTTTTTAAAGTTTTAGACCAATATGACATAAAGTCAATATATTTGCATAAACAAATTTAAGATGAGCATCACATAAAATCAGTATATTATATAAAAAATTTAAATAAATTTTGTACAGTACAAATTTTATTTTTATTTCTTAAAAATAACCTTAAAATTTTAGACCAATATAAAATAAATTCAATATAGTATATAAACAAAATTTAAATTTTGAATCAATATAACATAAAGTTCATATATTTTATAAAAAAATTCAAACTTTTAGATCAGTATGATATAAAGTTAATATATTATATTAAAAAAATCAAATAGATTCTGTACGATAGAATTTTTAAGTTTGTAAACCATAATTAAGGCACTTAAGATCTTGTAGACCATAATTTTAAAAGTGATGTTAATCTTTAAAAGACTGTAAACGAATTAAACAAATAGAGAAGTGACAAAATGCACGGTGAATCGATTAAGCTTGCGCCGTCGATGGCGCTCTTCAGTTTGTCTATCACTCTGGATTGCTATCACGTAGCAGATAATTCTAATAATTCTAAAAACACCATCATCTTTTTCAATGGCGATTTTACCCCACTACAGGCATAGTGCATGAACAATGGACGTGATTGATCATTTTTTGCGCTTCGAGAAACATTACTTTTTTGCCCTTTTAAATATCGCTGCAAAATGATGAAATGAATGATTGATAAACAACTCTTCTTGTTGACATATATTGTAAGTTGTGATTTTTTCCTCTGTAAGATGGAAGCAAATACCTTTAATAGGGCTTGGAAGTAGCGCTCCAATTAACCAGTATGAGGAGATTAAGGCAGCCGTTGCTGCGGCTCTCCAGGTAACGAATACAAGAGTTAAGCTAGATTGATTAATTATATCATTCTTAAGAAAATATAGATTTTTCTAATCATATGTTAAATTCTTGGATCAGGACCAGGATTTGTCCCATGTTTTTCTATTAAAAGTTTGCATCCTGAATTATTTTTTTCTCAAATCATACATGTCAAAATATATTTGTTCTTAACATTTCACGTTTTATATATGTTAAGGAAAAGAAGTGTTTGATTGTTATTTCCCATCTCCCATTCTAGCTAGTTTTTTCTACTTAAGTAAAATTTATTAACCTATAATATTAGTTGGAATGAAGGTTGGTTACAGACACTTTGACACAGCCAGCTTTTATGGCACAGAAGGTGCCTTGGGAGCAGCTCTCGCGAAGGCTTTCCAAATTGGTATTGTCAAGCAGGAGGAAGTATTTGTCACCACTAAACTGCGGGATGATGAACATGACGAACCTCTTGCTGCTATCACCTGAAGCTTAAAGTATATAAATCTAAACCTATTCCTTATTAATAATTCAATGTTTGTTTTTTTTATAATTAAGTTTTACATGTAACTATCTAATAAATCTGTTTAAGCAGGAATTTACAGCTGGAATATGTGGACTTTTATCTGATCCACTGGCCTCTGAGGCTAAGGAAGGAATATCCCAAGGGATATACCCTTCCACCAAAGGAGGGGGACTTTTTGCCCTTGGATATCAAGTCTACATGGTAAAGAATGGAACAGTGTTTTGAGATGGGTCTCACTAGAGCCATTGGTCTGAGCAATTTCTCCTATAAAAAAATTGAAGATTTGTTGAGCTATGCTAAAATTCCTCCCGCTGTCAATCAAGTAATTTTATATTATATACCTTTTTGTTCTAAGCTAATTTAACTAATTTTTTTGAGTAAGGTTAAGTCATTGATGAAAAATGATGGAATATGGCAGGTAGAGATGCACCCAATGTGAGAACAGAAAAAGCTAAGAGACTATTGCAGCAAGGTGAAAATTCAAATATGTGCATGGTCTCCTCTTGGATCTCCAAACTCTCCTTGGGGATCAAATGTGGTGATGGATAACCCTGTTATCAAGGAAATTGCTTAAAAGCATGTAAAGTCCATAGCACAGGTGTATAGTTCATTATTTTTTTCTCAATAGACTTAATTGTTTCACATTTAAGGCCTTCCATCGTCCAGTAACATTTCTCTCTATCATCTTGACAGTTACTAACACCATGTTGTATCTCGTATATTCCATTACAGGTTCTGTTGAGGTGGGCAACAGAAATGGGAGTGTGTGCGCTCCCCAAGAGCTTTAATAAAGGGAGGATGTCAGAAAACGTTCAAGTTTCTGATTGGTGTTTAACTCCAAAAGACCATGAGAAGATGAGTAAGCTTGAACAAAGGAAGATTTCAAGGGGACATGAGTATGTAAACTCAACCACCAGCCCTTACAGAACCATTGAAGAGCTGTGGGATGGAGAGATCTAGTTTCGTCGGACTATCGTAGGGTTACCTAGCTTATAACTAGGAATATATGTGTTGCAACTTTAATCCATTGTATTTCAGTTCTAATTTTTGGTTTAGTTGTCAAAGACGATATGATACCTAAGCGTGTTTGTATCTTAGGGTAATTAAATCTAGAGTAAGCTATAAGGCAATCGTAATTCATCATTCTCAATCTTGTTTAACAGTGGATACTTTGTCCTAATCTAAATAAAAATAAAATCGTAATTACTTAAAATGGCTTACAATAATGTGAATTTTATCTTCATTTTAAATGTTGAATTTTGATTCATTAAATTTATGGATGATTGGATTTTAATGTTATCATATTTATTAATATAAAACATTAAATATGGATTCATTAAATTTATAAATAATTTCATTTTTATATTATTACATTCATTAATATAAAATTTTAAATATAAATTAATTAAATTTATAAATGATTTGATTTTAACATTATCACATTCAGCAATATAAAATTCTAAATACTTGAAAATCATTGATGTTTGAGCAACAAATAATATTGAAACTTTTCCTTGTCTTCATCATTAATTTATATAACAATCATTTTGAAGCACGTTTGATGTGTTCTTGGTTAAATATTTTTATGCTATTAATACGTAAGATAACTTCCTTTCATTTGGTAGGAGAAGAGGGTTTCTTCATTTTATTTTCATTGAGATTTCTAAGATTTGGTAAAGTGAAAATCTCTTCTTTTCTTTTTTTTTTTTAAAGCTAGATAACATTTAATATTTAATTTTAAAATCTGATTTCAAAATGCATCACAAGGTTGTAATTGGATTTTAATACTTAAGATGAGTAAGCTTGAACCAAGGAAGATTTCAAGGGGAGATGAGTATGCAAACTCGACCACCAGCCCTTACAAAACCATTGAAGAGCTGTGGGATGGAGATATCTAGTATTTCTAGACAATTGCAGGGTTATCTAGCTTATTATAACTAGGAATGTAAGTGTTGCAACTTTAATCCATTGTATTTCAGTTTTAATTTTCTTTTTAATTGTCAAAGATGATATGATGCCTAGGCATTTTTGTATTGTAGCATTTAAGATAAGGTTTACGCTCACTAGATCTAGAATATACTATAGGGCAAACATAATTCATCACACTCAATCTTATATAATAGTGGGTACTTTATCTGAATCTAAATAAAAATAAAATATGAATAAATTAAGATCGCTTATATAATATGATTTCTTTTCATTATAAATATTAAATTTTGATGATGATTGGATTTTAATATTATCATATTTATTAATATAAAATTTTAAATAAAGATTAATTGAATTTATATATAAAAGATTTTAATTTTAATGTACTCACATTCATCAATATAAAACTTTAAATTCTTCAAAATTATTAATGTTTGAGCAGCAAATAACATTGAAAATTTCCATTGTCCTCATTATTAATTTGCATGATAATCAAATTGAGGCAAGTTTGATGTGTTCTTGGCTAAATATCTTTATGCTATTAAAACGTAAGAAAATTTCCTTTCATTTGTTAGTACTAGAGGGTTTCTTCATTTTATTTTCTTTAAAAATTTTAAGACTTAACAAAGAGAAAATCTCCCCCCTTTTTTTTAGCTTGGTAACATGTAATATAGAATTTTAAAATCTATACTTAACATGGATTACAAGGTTGTGCATATTTTTTACAACTATAGATATATGCCATTTTTATGCTCTGTTGTATGATGATGATTCACAGGTTTGTATATTTGGTGGTTATAATTATGTACATAAGATGATTTTTGTTTTAGGAAGTTTTATATAGATAAATTTTAGATTTTTCAAAACATTAATAATTTAAAAATAATTATTTATAAATATAATTATAAATATATATCATATCAAATAGATAAAGTTTAAACATTTTATTTTTTTACCAATGCATAAATAATTATATAAATAAAAAATACTAAATAAATTTTCAGTTAACGTACCAACTTTTCCTTTACAATTTCAAATAAAGTAAGTGAAACATTATGTCATTATTGACTTATTATAAGTTCAAGTATTGGTTAAATTGTTATATCTTCTCATGTTGTTATGATCTTATTTTATTTCTTCATTAATATAACAAGTGTCGTGGGGTGGCCTGAGTACCTAACAATATGTATATGGTAGGTTGTTATGTGGTATTTAAACAAAATGCAATTGCAATGTAGACTGCTATGCTAGTAGGCTGTTGTATGAAATCTAGACGAAATAAACATAAAAAACAATGGTAAACATGTAACCAAAAAACCATTTACATAACCAAAACATAATGAATCCTTTCAAAATGAGCACAATACTATGTGGTTTATTAATGAATCCTTACCTACTTATATTTCTAGTTGGCAAATGCCATTTGAAATTGTAATGTATATTTTTGTGCTTAGTACTATGTGATTTATAATGAATCCTTAGCTGCTTATATTTCCAATTGGCAAATGCCATTTGAAATTGAGATGTATATTTCCATTAAATTGAAACATCATGGAGATGTACAAATTGTTTGCATGTTTAAACTCAAATATATTTTTCAAAGGAATTTCCTGTAGCATGTGCTTCAGCTGCTTTGATACTGGACTATAAGATAGTCGCTTAATCTCTTGAAAGGATTCCACATGCTTCAATACTGGAAGCATTTCAAACAGGTAGCTTTATGATATATTTAAATACAAATACAAAAATTATTATATACACACTAGCTAGTGTAAGAGATCTAATGGAATAGAAGCATTAAAAACATGGCACAACTTTGTGGCTACATATTGCATGTACATTTGAATGATTGCACTTCCAAAATGTAAATATGTCATTTGCAATGTGTTTTGAATGCAATAATCCTCAGACATGGGCAACAAGATAGAAAATAGGTGTATTGGCTATGATAGCATGGTACAATAGGAAACTAGAATACTCATTTCTAAAAAAGGCTGTAAAGTGTTTTGAGAGGGAAAATCAAAACAAGGGACTTAACAAACTCAACTAGCAAAACACACACATCCTTAAACACAGACACTTATCAGTTATTATATATAAATATGGAGGTCTGTTAAACAATTAACATAGTCTAATTATGTGAAGAGTTCTTACCTTTACAGTGACTAGGATGTTGTTGTTTGAGTTGAGATTACGTGGTTGCTTTATTGAGACAAGAAAAAGTCTATAGAATTCAGAATCTAGCTATGATTATTAAATGCAAAAATGAAATTATTTATTAATGATGTAGATTTTCCAAGAAGCTAAAACATTCATACCTTCATTGCCAATTCATGGAACAATTTGCTTAATGACATTATTTTTATCAATCTTAAAAATACCTTGCATGGCAAGTTCTGATAGCAAATAGATCATGCTTTGTTTTTTTTATGGGTAATTTGTGTATGATGTTGTCTTTAGCATAAGCATCAATTCATCTAGCACTCGATATTTTTTAATACATTGGAGGTTGCTATTGGCATTGGTTTTAATGTTGGATAGCAGCTAGTGGGGATAAAAGTATGGGCATTCTTTCTTGTAATTGTTACAGTGGGATAGCGATTCCTGCATAGGATGTAGATATATGTGGTTATCCAATCCCACAATTCTATATGTTTATAGAGAATTTTTTCAATATGTTTGTGGAATAGATTTTTTTGCATCTTTAAATGGGTCAACTATAGCACCCACCCAATAGGCAATCAAACAGAGGGAATGCACTATCAAGATGAGAACATCCTTGCACTTAGAAGCTAGATATGATTGTTTTCCCTTCCTCCAAAATTCCCCTGCAACTTCTACCTAACCTTTTTAAGGTTTGCCATTTGTAGCAAACCCATTTTAACAGTGAAAAATGCCCACAATAGTCAAATTCTGGGTTATCATCATATGTTTGTAGATTATGAGTTACTCTAGTCAAATGAGCCCCATCATGTATTTGACAATCAATTATTTTCCCACCATAGTGATGTCTTCTAAGAGATGGCCAAAAATTTTCAAAAAACTCAAGATTTTGTTTTTGATAGCAGACCAAGATTGACCTCTGGAAAATATCTGGCTTATAATTATAATGACATTGCATTAGATCCCTACAATGATTACTAGAAACTCATTAGAAAAATATGCATGATAGAATTGTCGAGTGCCAAAAAATTGGAGTCCTTCAGATAATTAATAGAGGAAGAGGTTTTATATAGTGATGCGCCATATTTAGGAGAAGAGCATTCAGAATAGAGTTGTTGTCAATGTTAGTGGGCCCATAGATTCTGTGCCCTTCAATGTAATTTGGTAGATCTTGGTAGGCACAAAATACTTTGACGATGATATGGTTGGCAGTGATAATGATTTGACAGATATGGTGCAGGAAGTTACAGCTACAATCCTACAAGTTAACATTGGAGACTATATTCCTTATATAGAGTGGATCGACTTGCAAGGCATCAAGTGACGGATAAAGAAAGCTCACTCATTCTTCGACAAGTATGGATTAAATGTGAAGGACTTCATAGATGTGCTGCTGGATATGGCTCAGACTAATCCCCTCAACATTCAAGGGTAGAATATTAAAGCAATAATTTTTGTATGCCATTTGCCGATTCAAATATTTTTCCCAGATAAGTTTTTTTAGTTTTTAGATTTATGCACAATTGGTACTATTGATGTTGTAATATAATTTATTATATTAAAGTTTTGTTTATTTAGATAGGACATGTTCATCGCTGTAATAGAGACCACATATAATTCTTTAGAATGAGTAATGTCTGAGATGATGAGAAATCCTAACTTGTCAAGAAAATTTTATGAAGAAATTGAATCTATACTGGATAAATACCATGCTGTAAAAGAATCTGATCTTGCCAATATGGAATATCTCAAATGTTTCTTAAAGGAATCCTTACGATTATATCCACCAGCGCCATTATTGGTTCCCCATGAGTGTAGATAAGCTTGCACTGTAGGACCTCAAATATTTATTATTCCTAAAAAAAGGCTTATGGTCAACGTCTGAGCGATTGGAAGAGATCCAACATTATGGGAAGATCCTTTGGCATTTAACCATGAAATATTTATAGGCAAAGATATTAATCTCCAAGACCAAGACTTCAAAATGCTTCCATTTGGGGTAGGAAAAAAGAGATGCCCTGAGACTCTAATCATAGAAGGATGATATAGAATCCCATTGTCAAGGATTTCATGGTCTGGTCCCCAGTATTTCTCTATTATTACTCATTAATTGTGTGATATTTAATCACATGTCAAAGTTAGAGGCTATGCAGAGGCAGTTGCCATGAAATATGATGGTTAACAAACATGGAAAATTGTTATTTATGCTCAAATTGAAAGGAAAAAATAAGCCAAAGGTTTGAGATAGTAAAAAGAATCGTATATGGCTGCTATCAAGAATGCAAGCCAGAGCCAAAAACCTATGATCGATTGTTTTGAGACTAGGGTTTCAGCCCAAAAGATGAATACTACCATGGGGGTCATAGGAAAAACTAGTTTGGACACCATTTCAATAAATGCACCACATTAAAAACTAATGCAATCACTAGAAGGCCTAAATTCATTACAAATCGATACATACAATAAAATTGCTATGATCACAACTCTGAAACCTACTACAAGTATTCGACTTCAGTACATAATAAATATATGAAAAACACGGAAAAAAAGCCAAATGAATATTCAAACTACAAGCTCTCTCATAAACACATTCAATGCCACGAACCTGCAGGGGAAACTGCCATCCGCCACTGCCAACCATATGGCTACTATCAGCCTCCTCCATAAATAGCTGTATCCTCTCTAGGATTGTCAAACCAACATCATAAACATAAAATAAAATAGAGCCATCCCATTGGCTCCATCCATAGGCATTATTCAGTCTTTAATGCTAACAGGAAAGCATTAAAATATTACTTTGCATATGCTAACATAGGTAAATTTGGCAAATTTTTAATGAACGGCATCCTTTGATTGGCTATTACACAGAAGTAGGTCACATAT
This sequence comes from Torreya grandis, assembly GCA_037957365.1. NCBI lineage: Eukaryota > Viridiplantae > Streptophyta > Pinopsida > Cupressales > Taxaceae > Torreya > Torreya grandis. The sequence continues at coordinate 115,207 of JARHVA010010400.1, read as the reverse complement.
ATGTCAACTACAGTGATAAATTTTTGGAAAGCACCATAGATTTGCTTAGTTTTTGGTTCATGTACATAGTTGCAAAAATATCATTGGGTGAAATCTACAGAATTTAATAACCATTTAGCTTTAACTGAGAAAATAATAAAATAATTATTTACTTTGAAAAATATATGTAATAGTTGATTATCACAGGCCAGTATAGTTCGTTGACTAAAGTAAAAGGCTGCAAGTAAAACAAGAGTACCCATCAGGTACTAATAAATATGTAATAATAAAATTATAAAAACTAGTCTGATACAGATAGACCATTTTTGAACTATGATGGCAATAACCCTAAGCGATGGTGATGGTATCGGGGCAATAAACCATGCGATGGTGGTTGTATAGTGTATTGAAGGATCGATAGAAAGTGGTCTAATGTTGAATAAATAGCTATATACTACGACACTGGAAGATGACAATCGCTTTGGCCTGGTCAAGACAGGGGAGGCCATCGCACTTCCTGTCCTGCACACAGTGATGGAGTAGGGTGAAATCAAAACAAGGGTGAAGATAGGGTAAGAGAGAGTTAGTGTGAAGGGTATAGGGGTAGCAAACCCTGTATTGGGGCAGGATGTGAGCCAAAAAGGAATGAATGGCCATCATGCTGGGTGTAACCCTATGCTGGTGGTGACATCTGGTGCTGCAGATTGCGATTTGATGTTAATGGAGGCAAAAACAGTTGGGAAGTGCTAGTTTGCAGGTTATAGACCCTCCTATGTTGCAGCGGTTTCTAGATCCAGCGGTTTTTGACATACACTTTCTGATCTCCATGGATGGATCGCGGGTCATTGGCAAATGTTGGTAAAAGGTAAGATCGAAATTAGACCTTATGCTAGAGGCATTTTCATAATAGTTTTTGAATTTGTGAAAGATAAAAGTCTAGTTTTTATTGAATATTCTCAGGCTTTAGAGGAGAAGTAATGTTGTTGGCCAAACCTTGGTATTTTGATTTCAACTTTCATACTAAAACTTTTAATACAAAATTAATTTTATTATGGATTCTAAACCTATCTCTTTGATTTTGTGACTTTTTAATTTTTAAAGCCACAGGGAATTTTGTTGGTGAATTTTGGTATAAGGACCCAAAAAAAAAAAATGGACATTCAACTTGTGCTTAAATCCTAGTAAATATGGATATTATTAAAGAGCTTTTATTTTTGGTGGATTTGATTGTGAGGAATAAAATATGGCTTGAACCTATTCATTATGAAGGATTACCGTTTAGATGTCACGAATGTTTTCAAACTGGTCATTTTGTCAATGATTGTTCAAGCATCAAAAGAAAGAAAGAAAATACCTAGTATAAGGATGTGGGTTTAGAACATACAATTATTGAATATATTTTTGAAAGTGAAGATGAAAGTGAAGTGCCACATTTGGTCCCATAAACCCTTGTGGAAATAGCTCCATTTAGGGAGACTGTAGCCAAGAATTTTGATAAACCTAATGAAGTTGTGAAGGACTAGACTCTATTAAAATCCAAGTTAGAAGATGAAGATTTGTTAGCCACGGTTCCATTGTTGATTTATAAACCAAGTGATGTTCTTGAGGTATCCATTCCTATCTTGCTTGACTCAGGGGAAGGAGGTGAATGGACAGTGGTGAGTAAAAAAAGGAAAGACAAAGGAAATTAGTTAGAACCATTGAATATGACTCTCAGATCATGAAATAAAAGTGGTAACAAATGTCTTCATTGTTTCTATGCAGTTTAGTAGATGTTATTGCTTTTTGGTTATTATAGTTTTGTGTTGGGTTTCTTTTTTATCCTCTTTGCAAGCAATATTGTTTTATTTGGTTTTGGATGACCATCCCTACTTGTTTCTTGTGGAGGTTTGTTTCACTTTGCGCTGTTAGAAGAGCTTTGTTTGGCATTCATTGTATATCTTTTTGTCCACTATAAAAGGGTGGTTTGTTTGAAAAACCTCTATTAATTATATATATATATATATATATATATATATATATATATATATATATATATATATATAAAATAAGAAAAATGTTGAGTTTGTCTTATTTCATTGTTCCCTGATATATTAAGAGAAGTATCTATCACTATTGTCTTAGGGTATGTTTAAGTTTTGCTTTGATTATTATAAATTTTTATGTTATTATTAAATTATAGTACTATTTGTTTAGGTTTTTTTTTAAAAGTTTTTGATACATTTAATTATGGGATTGGCACACTCACACTTGGTTCAAAATACAAGTGAGGTTTTGGTTCTAGTCCTCATATCTCCACCATACCATTTTATTAATTATTAGGGAGTCTAATTATTGAAAAGATTTGAACATAAATCACTTGAAACAAATGCATTCACTTTAACCATTACACCACAATCTAAAAGAAAAATTTGACATCTTTTATATATTTTAAATTAATTGAGAAACACCTTCATAAAATGAAATATGAAAGTAATCTTGAATCTATAATATATAAAATGTATTTCAATTAATTCATATGGAAAAATAAATAATAATAATAATAATAATAATAATAATAATAATTATTATTATTATTATTATTATTATTATTATTATTATAAAAAAATCATAGTGAAGTTCGATAGAACTTAAAATGTTGCATCTATATTTTTAAGTAATCGAACTTTCAAGGCTGTACCTTTCATAGACAATTTTATCATGCTGACGATACATATACTATTTGCTTTAGTGAAAATATTAATTATATCAACTTATGTGTAATTGAAAATATCTGTGAATTTGTCGATTAAGATATTTCTTATTTTTATTTATTTTCTGATCAACGTACATTATTAATGTTAACACACCATCTTTAAAAAATTCTTTACTTTTTAATATTTTTCTAGGATATTAATAACCAGTGGAATTTAACATTTAATTGTATACAAAGTAATAGTTTTCAGCTTATTTTATAATATTCAAATTCGTTCTAGATTGTTATTTAGTTATTCAATATATTTTTAAAAATGTTTGGGTGATTTGAGATAAGTATGTTTATAACCAGGAGTGCACGTAGTTGAGGAGAATTTAATGACGTCTTACAGGTAAGCGTATTTAGGAATAACAAGCATATTATATCAGTTTTTTCAAAGTGGCATATTTTCATTTATTCAATTTTCATAAGCTTGATGTCAAGATTGACATTCATCAGATTACATGGACAATAGATGAAATTTTGTATTTTGATACTCATACATAACTTTTTTTTTTTTTTTTTTTTCAATAAATGAAATTGATGGTAGATATTAAAAAAAGAAAAAAGAAAAAGGGTGACATTATTATTTAAATAATAAATGTTGTGATGCAGTTTTAATATCTATTTTTGCTAAAGAAATTAATTTTAGTTTCCTGTCTTTTTTAATAAATTAATTTTAGTTTTTTATTAGGTTTATTGGCATGCTTCACAAGCTCATATCTTGACATAAATTCAAACGGAATTATTCCAAAAGCAAAAAACTTGTTATACACTTAAGTGCTGATTTGGGCTGCATTATCCACCAATTGAGGGCTGCATGTGAGGATTGTGCTATGTTTCAGACTGTCAATCATAGAATTTGTCAAGATCTGGTGGAAAAAGTAAGTGAGCATAACCGATGTTTGTTTTCTCTATTGCTGGAACAAAAGATGTTGGCACGAAGATCCCTAGATGGAGATACCAACTATGACATGGTTAGGATTTTTAACTTCTTTACCAAACTCATATCTTCTGAAGGCTTTACTTTTATTAACTATCGCTCACACTAAGCAAAATTGCTTTGGCCCTTTGATTATCAAAAAATTTAGTAAGTTACTAATCAATTATATTATAATAGTGGATTGAATGTGGTGATGCATATTTGCTCATAAGAAGATGCAATACTTTTATACATATAAACATTAATAATGTGCGATATTGGTAGTGAAGTTGTGTGGATTTAGAAGCTCATAGGATCCACTCCCTTTCAAGACTGTCACCACATCTTTTCTCTAATACCCAGGAGGTATTCACAGCAGTTGTCAGGTTTCCTCCATCAAAGAAAGTCAAAAATGACATATCATGACCATATCTTAAATGTGAAACATAATTTCAATAGTATTATCTACCAAGCCCAACCAAAAATAAATATCAACGAGTCTTGAAAGAAGGACGAAGAATATAATTCAATAACTAATGTGGAGTTGACAGATTTTAAGATACCAATAGAATTATAGAGAAAAAGACTCCATGATACACTATGTACAATAGAATAGCCTCCATTGAACCCTATTTATTTGGAAAATAGAAATAGAAATTGAAAATAAAAGCTCAATGCGACTTAAAGATGTATGTGTCAGCATCAGTGGAGTGAAACCTCCAACTACATCCTAGATATTTTGGTAACAGGATCCAAGAAAGGATCACCAAACAGCTGGCGAGTGACATGGAAGGATGTTGTCTGTTGGGTCTATGTGGAGCAGAAAATGGAATCCCCGATCGACGTATCGTGGTAATACAACAAGTGGATCACATACAAGACGGAGAGCTCCCAGTAAATGGAACGGGGCACGCAGTCTTCCACGTCAGCTTCATAGTTGTGATGCTGATGGCGTGGAAGCATGAGATTGTGGAAGTACACATGGAGAACATGATGGGGTATACTTTGCGTGGCAAGTCCTGTGGATCTTTTCATTTCAATGTACAATCTACCTGATTATCTGTACTTTAATAATAACGTCATATCGCCATGTTTTTACAATGCAATGGGGGACGTTAAAATACAGAAGGATTCCTTCATTCGCCTTAGGATTATGAGCACCTTCATAAATAGCAATTGCATTATATTTTGGCAAATCTAACAGTTCAAAAAAAATATCAACGACTCAAGAATTTGTGAGAAACTAGCGAATTGACTGAAAATCCTGCTTAAAAATAACCTAAAACTAGTCATATCATGGAGAAAACAGGCAAGGAGAAAAATGAAAAAAGAGAAGGGTTAAGGAACAAATGGTAACATGGTCTAGTAGAGTTCATAGATGAATCTGGTTGACGGCACCACCACATGCAATATTATTATTTCTTCTTGATCGCTTCTACTGGACTATCTTTGTCTTTGCCTTAATTATTATCGCTACTACACTAGCTAGAGAAGAAGATACCACCCTAAACATGCTTAGTGGTTTCCCGTTCGATCCATTAAATTTCAAATATAAGCAATATTTTTTAGATAAATAATCCCATTACCTGATGGAAAGTGTAAATGTACCTGCATCATGAATAAGAGAATATTATTGCCAATGCATCACAAAAAAATATTGTTCACCCAAACCCTGATGGAAGGGAAGAAAATGAAATTAAGAAGCTTTTTGGCTTTAAATTTGGGCCTATGAAAACATGAAGATAAAAAGAAAGAATGACATCCTCTATACACAACGTCAGACATATAAATAAAATCTAGGCATAAATACAGTCATAAAACTCTAAATTGCAACATAAAAGTGATAGATATATTCACCGACTTGTCAAAGATGCTGTAGAGGGTTACTCTAATTGGTCATCTAAAATGTTATAAAGGTCCTAGATATACATAGGTAAGTGCACAAAGTTGGTGGGGCGGGGCGGGGGGGATGGGGAGTGTGGGAAATGTTTTATCCGTGGGCATGATTTTCTTGAAATTTTCAAAATCTGAACTTTTGTAGATAATTTGAGATATTTACACTCTAGATTTGAAGATGCTATAAGAGCATGAAATGTAGCATCTGAAATCTAGTTTTCAAAACACTATTTTAAAAAAAAAGTATGGTTAAGTATAACTAACTCAAACATTTAAAATTTGAAGAGGGACTCCTATTTTTGTAAGAAAATAAAATAAACAGACTGCCATGTGACATGCTATTTTTTTAACAGAGTCTAATTTTCTTTGAAACCCTTTGAGAAAAATTTATAAAAGGTATTCTTGTTTGTGACCTATATTTTTTTTATTTTTTTTCAATGAATACTTTTTTTTAATGAATTTTTCAAGTAAATAGATCATGAAAAATAAGAAAAAATGGATAACCATCCATGTGGCGTGCCTAACTACCTCAGAAAAAATGAAAATCAATTTGTTTTTGAATGTGTGTATAACTAGGCCTAGTTTGTGACCATATAACTTGTTTTTCACTTGTATCAATGAAAGACAAATTACATTAACATGTATAAGCATGTGTGTTTGTAGCATGTAGTGGCCTAAAAAAGGTATAGTTAGAAATTAAAATAGTTTGAAACCTTAAATTAGTCCAAAAATTATAAAAATCATATTTTTCGAAAGAGGGGAGCATGCTCATCGTGATGGTATTACGTTTGTAAATTTTTACCTTGAAATTTATAGTGTATTTGGTGATCAAAATTAAATTTTGCTGTTTTTTATCATAACTCTCAGACTCAACTATAGATTGATAGGTCCAAGCCTTACGCTGAAGATTCCAAGCCATTCCTGAGGCAAAAGTTAGGGGATTTGAATTTAAATTCAAATAGTGTGATCATGTTAATAACACAATCATGGTATTAATGTGATTGTGTTATTAATCGCATTAATAATGTCATCATGTTACATATTCATAACACCCAAAAATACAAATTTTCTCTTTTCCTAAAATTTTATATATGACCTTATATGTTCTTGAGCTCCATAATAGTGATGTTATTTCATGTGACATGAGAAAGGTCCCCAACCTTGGATAGTGAATTAAGTTATTGTGGTATAACATTAAAGTTCAAAAAAAATATAGGCATTTTAATATGTTGACTTGACCACTTATAATTACTTGGTTTTAAGGTGTAACTCATTAAACATTTTAAGATATAACTTATTTTATTACGAGATGTCATTATATTCATTTTTTAAACCAATGGCCAAAAATTAGCCTTTGGAGTACCAATCTAGCTCTGTATTTGAAGTAAATTGGGGTTATTTTGAGCCCCTTCAACCTAATTGCATGAATATAAAATGTGATTTGGGGGTTGATTAGCTCCAATTTCATTAGTTCAATTAAATCAAAGAAACATAATTTATTTATATGAAATTTTTACATGTATAGAATGTGGTTTTGAGCTCAATAAACTTAAAGTCATCATCTAATGAATGCAAATGTCGATTACTTCAATTATGGAGATAATTAGGGTCAAAATGAGCCACATGAACATATTTTAAATTGTATATTCAATGTGATTTGGAGTGAAATTAACCCTAATGTCATGTCATATATAATTAACCAAAGAGTTGATTCATTTAATTTAGGAGACATTTGAGGCCAAATTAAACCCCTTCAAGAGCAAGATATGATTTGGGGCAAAATTAAGTTTGATTCTATCATGAATTGATCCAATTAGTAAAATTATCTAATTAGGGACGTGATTTTGGTAAAATTAAGCCCCTAAACCAATTTTATGGATCAATCAATTATATAACATGTATGCAACATGTATGGCTTAATTGAACCTAATTTTATCAAAAATGCAAACATGAAGGTAATTATCACAAATAGGTGAACAAGCAAATCAAATTTTATTCAATTACCTTAGTGATTGGACCCTATATCTGACATTTTAAACCCTACACCCTATACCATTCAATTTAAACCCTAAACCCTATAACATTTAATTTAAACCGTAAGTCATAATCCTTAAACCCCAAACCCTTTAAATTGTAGGCCATAAACCAATAAATTTAGTCCCAATTAACATCCTTTATATATAGTAAGAATTAGGTTCACAGGGAGAAATTGGTCAACATCACATCACTCATTACCGTAATTGACTTAATTGACTCAATATGTGATGATGTTGGGGCTAATTAAGCCCAAAATCACATTCTTTACTGACATATCTAGGTTCAAGAAGCTCAAATTTACTCCAACTACCATCATAATTGTATGTTATATACCCTAAACTCTAATCCCTAAAGTTCATAATCCCTAAACTCTAAACCATTAATATAAATTCTTTAAACCTTGAAACAGTCATTTTAGCCCAAATTAAAATCATTTACATGAATAATTAAGTTCATAGGGCTTAGTTTGTCCAAAATCACACAACTAATTACCCCATTTAACTAATTTGCTCAATTTGCATGATGACATGGGGTATAATGACAAAACAAATACACATAATATATTAATAAATGGGTCCAAGTGATTCAAATTATCCTCAATTATCTTTGTGATTGACCCTATGTACCCTAAACCATGTATACATTTAAACCTAAGCCCTAAACCATAAACCATAAACACTATACCCTAAATTATAAACCATAAACTTTCCTTATTTACTAATTGATCTAGTCCCAATTAAAATATTTTGTAGTAAGAATTAGGTTCACATTACATATAGCAATTAGACATTATATACAGGTCCTTAATCCTAAACCCTATGCCCCCTAATCCCTAAAACATAAGTTGTAATATGTATGCTCTAATTCCCACTACATGACACAAACATACATGCATTACGATAAAAATAATTTTATCATGACATGTCATAAAATGCATTTTTAAACCTATGCCTAAAACATAGCCTTTGGAGTACCAATCTAGTTCTCCATTTAAAGTAAACTAGGGATATTTTTAGCTCCTTCAGCTTAATTACATTACTATAAAATGTGATTTGGGGGTTGATCAACTCCAATTTTATTAGCTCGACTGAAGCGAAGAAACATATTTACTTGTATGTAAGTTTTACATGTATAGAATGTGGTTTTGAGCTCAATAGATTTGAAGTCATCAGCTAATGAATGCAAATGTTGATTAGTTAAATTATGGAGATAACTAGGGTCAAAATGAGCTACATAAACATATTTTGAATTATATATGATGTGATTTGGAGTGAAATTAGTCCTAATTTCATGCCATTTATAGTTAACCAAAAATTTGATTCATTTCATTAAGGAGGCATTTGAGGCCAATTTGAATCCCTTCAAGAGCAAGATATGATTTGGAGCAAAATTAAAAGTTTGATTATATCATGAATTGATCCAATTAGTCAATTTGTGCAATGAGGTGTGTGATTTAGGATAAAATAAGCCCCTAAACCAAATTTATAGCTAAATCGATTGTATAACATGTATGCAACATGTACATGGCTTAGTTGACCCTAATTTTATAATAAATTCAAATATGAAGGTAATTGTCATAAATAGGTGAATAAGTTACTCAAATTTTCTTCAATTAACTTAGTGATTTTACCCTATATCCAATATCTTAAACCCTAAACCCTATACCATTTAACTTTAAATCTAAACCCTATACTATTTACCTTAAACCCTAAACCTTAAACCCCAAACCCTTTAAATTATAGACCCTAAAGTCCAAACCAATAAAATTATCCCCAATTAACATCCTTTATATATATTAAGAATTACGTTCATAGGGATGAACTTGGTCAAAATCACATCACTCATTAAACCACAATTGACTTAATTGGCTCTATGATGATGTGGGGGCTAATTGAGCTCAATATCACATTATTTACTCATGGATATAGGTTTAAAGAGCTCAAATTTACCCTAATTACCTTCATGAATATACTTTATATACTCTAAAATCTATACCCTAATCGCTAATCCTTAAATTTCCTAATCTCTAAACTTTAAACCATAAATATAAACTCTTTAAACCTTCAACTAGTCATTTTACCTCAAATTAACATCATTTAGACTAAGAATTAAGTTCACAAGGCTCAGTTTGGCCTAAATCACATGGCTAATTGCTCTATTTGACTAATTCACTCAATCTGCATGATCACATGGGGTATAATGACAACCCAAAAACACATTCTATAGTCACAAATGGGTCCAAGTGATTCAAATTATACTCAATTATCTTTGAGACTGACCTTGTGTACCATAAACCATATATAAGTTAAAACATAGGCCTTAAAACATAAACCTTAAACACTTACTATAAATTATAAACCAAAAACTTTCCCTATTTACCAATTTATTTAGTCCCAATCAACATTTTTTGGAGTAAGAATTAGGTCCACATGACATAGAGCGATTAAACATTATATAAGGTCCCTAAACCTAAACCCTATGCCCTAATCTATAATCCCTAAAACATAAATTATAAGCCCTATGACCTAATGCCCACTACATGCTACAATCATACATGCCTTACGATATAACTGATTTTATCACAAGATATCAAAAAATGCATTTTTTAAACCTATGGCCAAAATTTAGCCTTTGAATTACTAATCTAGCTATGCATCTGAAGTGAATTGGGGATATTTTGAGCCCCTTCAACCTAATTTCATGACTAAAAAATTTGATTTGGGGGTTGATCAACTCTAATTCACCCCAATCACCTTCACGATTGTAACTTATATACCTTAAAACCTATACCCTAAGCCCTAATCCTTAAAGTTCTTAATCTTTAAACTCTAAACCATAAATATAAACTCTTTAAACACTAAACCAATCAAGTTAACCCAAATTAACATCATTTATACTAAGAATTATCTTTGTAATTGACCCTGTGTACCCTAATCCTAAGCCCTAAACCATAAACCCTAAACACTATACCCTAAATTGTAAACCATAAAATTTTCCTATTTACCAATCAATTTAGTCCCAATTACCATATTTTATAGTAAAAATTAGCTTCACATGTCATAGAGTGATTATATCTTATATATATCCTTAAACTTAAACCCTACATACCCTAATCCCTAAACCCTAAAACAAAAATTGTAATCCCTAATCTATATTAAGTATAATGCAATCATGTTATTTTTAATATAGATAATAGTCATTTATTAATGTCTATGTTTAACCTCAACTGAGTATTAATAATAATGTGATCACATTATTATTGTTGACACTTGGATTTTCACCCTTTAGGAAATGCTCAGTTGTCCTCATCCAAGTGGAAAAATGGAATCATCTCTCTTGTTGTGGGTGCCAATTTCATTGAGATGAATCTCTAGATGAAGGGTTAGATCCCCTTGATGCACCTTTAAATCTCTCTCTAATCTATTAATTGTGTATGAAAAGGGTTAAGTAAAATAACTAAGAAAATAAAATGGTGATGCACCAATGAATAATGTCCTCCCAATTTAACTAAAAATATGCTACTTAAAGACCAAAAAAGTTTTTTTCACACAAAACTCACAACTCTTTGTGCATTTTCAAATCAATGTTTCATGTGTTAGATTCAAGAAGCACTTGACATCCAGAAGAGCAACAGAAAATTTCAAGAAGAAATATAGTCTTAAACCACTTCTAAAATGTCTATACACTTAAGAAAGAATACTAACAAGGCCTTGTAACAATATTCTTTCTACATATTTGGTAGGTAATTGAGGATAACATGGTAGGAAAGATAAACTCTCACTAAACAACAACATGATTTGGACCGATACACAGTAATATAGCATATGAGTGGAAAAACTTGTATTACTTATTTAAGAGTCTTCAAAATACAAATTTGGCCAAATTTTTCCCAATAACTAGTGGAGGTTACTGAAAAGAGTTAAAATAATACATATATTTATACCTTTTGAAAGGGAGGTCAAGTGAAGGGAATGTAAAGATCACTCAGACATGTGTCACCCTAAGAATAGAAATAATTACATTACATTCTATAAGATTCTTTCCCCATGGTTACACGAGCATAATCAAGATATTCTAAACTATAGTTTTATATAAATGGGTCCATCTATTTGAATTTCATTTTGATGCTAGATGCTCTTTATTAGATCATCAAGCTATGTAATGGTAAAATAACTTGAACCTTTGACTTGTCTATTTTCACTTTCTATGCACTAGATGCTTAGGATCCTACCATTTTTCATCTCCATATTTATCTTCAAGTTCTTGCCAAACTTCTTTAAAAATCCAATGGCTAGTTTTTGTAGTCTGAAATTGACATTTTATATACCAACACTCCTTTATTCATTTGAACATTTTCCCATGGTCACTTTGCTTGAAGGAATTCTTTCAAGCTCTTTGTTTCAGTTCTTTTCCTTTGGTTTTTTGGTTCATATTTTACATCGTAAACAATTTCTATGGATAAAATATCTAAAGGAAATCATGTCTTTGGGAGCTCTTTTTTCTTTATATTAGACAAAAAGTCTAAAAGAATTGGCTTGGCCTCTTTTCAAGTTTTTCAAAATAATTCCTTGGACAAGCTTTCTGAAAGAATTCATTCCTTCAAAAAATTTGTTTATCACTTCAAAATGTTCCTTTGGGCTTCTTGAAATGAATCTTCAGCTTTGGAATGACCCTTTGGCAATTTGAAAAGACCCCTTTAGAAAAGTTGCAAGTGTCTTTCAGCTTTTGGAAATGACCTTTCGAAAGTAAAAAATACCCTTTATATTTTTTAAAATGGTCTTCCTTCCTATAGAAACAATATTTCAATTTTTTTTGAAAACTTCCCTTCGAGAAAGTTGTAAAGTACCATTTGGAAAAAAATTAAAGTGACCATTTCTCTAAGAAAATTCTTTTTGGCCTTTTGTATCTTGTCTTTTCTATGGACAATTTTCTCAAGAGAATTCTTTTGGATTTTTTGCTAAGTTTCCTCCACAAAAATGAAAGTGCCCTTTAGCTTGCTAAAAATGTCCCTTCAGAAAAGTTACTTGGGACATTTCCAAAAAATATCCCCTTTGATAGAATGAAGTGAACTGTTCAAAAATTTGAATTAATCCTTTGTATTTATTACAAATGACTCTTCCAAAAGGAAAAATACCCTTTGATAGCTTGTAAATGAGGCAAAAGTGCCTTTTGGAACAGTCGAAGTGCCCTTTTTTAGAAGATTTGTCTGGGCCATTTTCCCAAGAAAGTACCCTTAGAAAAAATTGCAAATGATCTTTCAGAAAGATTGAAGTGGACTGTTTCCCAAAAGGAAAGTACCCTTCAAAAAAATGAAAAGAACCCTTTGAAAATGCAAGTGACCTTTCAGAAAAAATGGAAGTGACCATTTCTCAAAGAAAAATACTTTTGACCTTTTTAAAAATGACCCTTCAGGAAAATTGGAATGGCCTTCAAGAAAATGAAAATGGCCTTTAGAAAATTTAAAATGGATAATTTCCCCAACAAAAGATACCCTTAAAAAAATTTAAAACATACCCTTCAAAAAAGTTTCCCTTTGGAGAAGTTACCCTTCGAACTTTTCGTAAAGGGCATCCTACTTAAAAAGTCCCTTTTAGAGAAATTGAAAAGCACCATTTGGAAAAGTTGAAACATACCCTTTGGAAATGTTTCCTTGGATAATTTTTTTGAAATAATTCTGTCGAATGAAAAGTCTACAAAATAATACTTTGGGAAAATTGCTTTGGATAATTTTTTTGAAAGAATTCTGACACCTAAACAAAAAACCAAAAACAAGACTCTTGAAAGAATGGAAATTTATCAAAAGACCAAAACAAACTTTATAAAAGAATATACTTGTAAATTTATTATGGCTTTGTCAAAGAACACTTCTTCTAAATTAAACCTGCATACTAGAACTGACCAAAGATATAGACTTAGGTGGCTAAGTTTTCTGATAGGGGTGCCCAATTTTAGCCTAAAGGGCCAAAACTTGGTCAACAAATTGGTGACTTATAGGGGTATTATGCCTACTATACTAATTATACTAGTAGCCTTATCAAACTTAGGGCTAATGGAGTTAATGGATTCATGAAGATGAGTAACAAGGATTATGCCAAAATAGAACACAAGGAAACACACCACAAAATAATAGAAAGACCAAGTAAATAAAAAACAAAACAAGAGAAGGATAAACACAAAATGTACATAAGAACTTAGGGAACACAATAAAAATAGGAAACTATATACAAAATAAAAGCAAGACATCAGTAACAATGATTTAGATATATCCCATTGACTGGGATATGCAACCCCTATCCATCCAACTTTGAGAGTTGGAAATCATTATGTTATTTGAATTGTGTGATCACATATGGGCCACTCTATAAAGCATCAAAATTTTTGTGTCTTCCAAGCTTGGCCCTATATTCATCCCATTTTAGGACAATGCCTCCTTATTTGAAACTCCTTGGCATTTATTTCTTGTCAAAATATTTCTTTATTTTCTCTTGGTAAGTTGTCATGGTTTTCATAGCTTGATGTCTTATCTCCTCAAGCTTCATTAACTCACATAACCTAACTTCCATTCTCTCATTCTCTATCAATTATAGCTGATAGGTGATGTCTAAAGCTGGTAACTCGAGTGAGATAGGAAATCTAGCCTCCCTTCTATACACAAGTGTGTATGGTGAGTTCCCAACTACTCTCTTTGGGTTGATTCTATTATCTCAAAGGGCTATCTTCAACTTGGTGTATAAATTCCTTTGATTCTCATTCATAGTCCTCTTTATGATCTTGATCAAATTATTTTTTGTGGACTCAACTAGTCCATTTCATTTGGGATAGTAGTTAGAGGAGGTGTTGAGATAGATGTCAAGATTTAAAGCCCATTCACTTATCCTTGTTTCTAGAAAAGCTAGTGCATTATCTGAGATTATTGTTGAAGGGGATCTAAATCTTGTTATTATACCTTCATAAAAGTCTAGGACTGATTTTTAATTTACCTCCTTAAGATCTACATCCTCCACCCATATCATAAAATAATCATTAGCTATAAACACCTACTTATGACCACCATTAGAAGGTGGATTGATTAGGCCTATAAAATCCAAACCCCACTACATGAAGGTTTGCTCAACCTCGATTGGGTGGAGAGGCAAAATAACTAGCCTTTATTTAGCATAAAAAAGAGCACACTTTTGGTATTTCCTTACCCAAACATGGGTGTTCTTGAATAAACTAGGCCAAAAGTAACCAGCCCTCACATTCTTAGTAGCTATAATTCTTAGAGAAAAATGACCATCAGCTGGTCCATCATAGAACTCATGCAATACTTTGTCAATCTGATCTAAATCAATACATCTCAATAATAAACCTAAAAATTCTTTCATAAATAACACTCCATCAACAAGTACACAAAGAATGGATTGTAGCCTAAAATACCTTCTCATAGCCCTATCAAGACCTTGTGGACACTCAATGGTTTACAGGAAATGTATCATGTCTTGTGTCTAACTTCTCATGGCTAAAGGTGAAAATACTGTAGGGTCATCATGGAGTGTCAAAAAAGCCTCCTTTTTCTCTTTCAATTCTAAGGCAAGATGCTCACGCAGTCCTTTTCCTTTCTCTAGCTTGATTATTTTGATCTCCACATCATACTCCATCACTTTGGTGATCCAGCCTACTCTTTTTTCATTCAAATCTATACTCAACAAAAAATGTTTTACACTAGGATGAGGCACAAATATATGAATGTTTTTGTTAGACAACATATGCCTAAAATTATTCAAACTCCTTATAACTGAAAGCACTTATTTCTCAACATATGTGTATCTTATCTCATAGATTTCCAAACCTTGGCTAAAGAAAGCAATAGGCTATTCAAAATTTTCATCATTAGCTTGAGTAAGCATGGCAGAGATTACCTCTTCATTCCCAAAAGTATACATGTTGAAATCTTTGGATAATTTTGGACTTTCAAGGGTAGGAGCTTGAGTAATGGCTTGTTTTATTTCCTCAAAACTTTCTTTCCTCCTTCCTATCCAAGTGAATATCTCATCCTTCCTTAGCATACATGTTAGAGGCTTGACCAAATTAGAAAAGTTAGGAATGGACCTTCTAATGAAATTTATCTTACCAAATAAACTTTGTAAACCTTTCTCATGTTTAGGCAAAGATAATGCCAAGATGGCATTTACCCTTTCCAGAGCGATACATAGACCTTTCTTGGAAACAATATGTCCTAGTAGTTTTCCCTCATAAACAAAAACCATGCACTTATTTGGGTTTAGAGAGATCCCAAACTCTCTACAGCTCTCAAAAATATACCTTAGGTGATTCAAATGATCTTTATATTCCTTAGAGAAAATTGTCATATCATCAAGATATACCAATATAATGTCATTGATTTGTCCTTGGAAATCAATATCCATTACAAGTTAGAAAGTAGATCCATCATTTGAAAATCCAAAAGGCATCTTCTTATATTCATATGTGCCCCATTTTGTGGTGAATTTTGTCTTGTATTGGTCACTTTCTTTAACCAAAATCTGATTGTACTCAGAATAACCATCTAGGAGAGAAAACCTCTCATTGCCTGCCACTACTCACAGAATTTTCTCCATAGAAGGGCGGGGGGGGGGGAATGATCTCTCAAAGATACCTTATTCAAGTCCATAAATTCCACATATAACCTGATATATCCATTTTTATTTCTAATAGGGACTAAGTTGGCTAACCAAGAAGAATGCTTGATAGGAAAGATGATTTTAGACTCAATAAACATAGAGAGTTCTTTCTTCATGAGTGGTTCAATCTTGGGATTGATTGACCTTTGTCTTTGCTTGATGGGTTTGGAATTTTCATCTATCTCTATGGTGTGTTGAGCTAATCTTGGATCAAGACCATTTAAGTTACTATATTCTCATGCAAAAATATCACTAAATTCTTTACATAGTTCAAAGAAATCATGCTTTTCTCGACTGGTGCATACTTTTATAAGTGTAAGTAATTTATCTTTGAAGATATTTACCCTTTCAATGTTATATTTCTTGTTTAACATTATTACCTTCTCATTCTTGATCTGGTCATCCTCATTCAATATGCTTTCAAGAGTCACTAGGCATTTGGGAAGCTTATTAGACTTTTCTTGGATAATTTACCCTCCATATTGTTGTTGTATCTTAGACTGATTTTTGGTAGAGAACTCAACCACTTATTATAGGAAGAGGTATATATATTCATCACTCTAAAATACCTTCCAATTCTTGACATTATCTGGTATAGAAGGTCTCATAATGACCTTTAGATGAGGTTGATTTTTGTCTTTTCTTATGCCTTTTAGAACGTCAAATTGAGCACCAATAAATGTCAGCCTATCATCATATTTATTATCTTATCTTGAAATATAATTTATTTTGAAATCCATGAAATATTCCACAATATCCCACACTTTATGCTTGTAGGACTTGATCAGGGAGTTCTTATTCAAATTATGCCATCTAACTTGATTCACAATAAGCTCTCTATCACCAAACACTTAATTTTTTGATATCTCTTTTCCTTGCCCATTGTAGGCCATGAATTAGGGCCTTATATTCAGTTATATTACAATTAAATGAGAAATGAAATATGAAAGTTGAAAAATACCTTTCCTTTGAAGGTGAAACCAACATTGCTCCACCACTAGCGCCAATCTTGCTTTTAGACCCATCAAAGAAGAGCTGCCACAAGCCATTCACATCTTCACCTAAATTCATCAAATTGGGCATAAAATAACCTTTACCATGCATATAATAGACCCCAATACCATATTAATCAATAAACTTTTAAGAATCATGCTCATAGTTGTTATCTCCCCATTCATCTAGGAATAAATCATAAACTCCTTCAAGGGAAGATGATGGGGATTGGTCAATGTGAAACTCCTCTTCATCAATAATAGGATATTTAACATTAGATAACTTAGATGAATATGGTTTAAAGTGATCTCTTTGAATAATTTTTGACTCAATCTTCACTTTTGTGCCATATTTTGTTCTAAACACCATGTCAGACCAATTAGCTGCCAAGTATCCACCTATCTGGCATGTGAAATCTCTTGATAAGAAAAGAGAAACATAGGGAGGAAAATAAGATACCCCCACATAATTAAGAATTTACAAGGTAGGAAAAGCATGAAGGATCAAATTCAAACCTTTAACTGTCCCTAAAGTCTTAGATGGTGCTCCATCTGATTACAAAACTCCTTTAGTCATTAGCTCGTACTTGAGGCCTAACTTATCTTCTATGCATTTGGGCATAATTGATGTGCTTTATCTGATATCTATGATACAATTGTGAAATAAGAAATCACCAATGACTATAGATAGGTAAAAAGGAGTATTTTCATCTTTCTTCACTTGACCATCTATAGATTGATCTTTACTGACCAAAACAACATTGTCATTTCGAGATGGGCCAGCTTGTTTACCCAATCCATGCAATTATTTTTGAAGTATATATTTTTTCCCCAATAATGTTAGATAATCCCATAATTAAATGTTCATATGAAGCTTCTTCATCTAGTGCACCACATTAATGGAAGGATTACTCACCTTGGGGTTCTCTTTATGAATATTGGCACCTTTTGATGTAGCTTCTGGAGGTAGAGTTGTAGCAGCTGGCCTAAAGTTTGGAATCATATGATTTTTTTAATTTAGGAAATGTATTAGACCCAATTACCATTGGAGAAGATGAAATATTCATTTTAGGTCCCTGATTGGCTCCTTGAGCTTCGTCAACAACCGTCTTTTTAGACCTAGTGTTAGAGGAAACACTTGTACTTTAATTACTTACTTTTTGAAAGTAATTAATAGCATAAAACTCACCCTCTAAATGATTTATGATATTATAATTATTATGAGGTTGTCCATTTTCCATCCCTCCTTGCATATTTCCTTCAAAATTTGATTCTTATACAGATTAACTATCTTGCATTACAATGCCTTGATTATGTGTCTCATTTGCATAAGCAACACTTTCTTGACCTTGTTCAAAAGATGGATATCATGGTTGTTATTGAACTATGTTTTTTTGAGTGGGAAAAAGAGATTTGGAAGATGAAGGAACATTTAGATTATAGCTTTGATAAGGTCTAGCTTGGGTGATTTGACCCTATCCCTACATATTGTTTTGAAAGGAAGGCCTATTGGTTTATCCAAACTAGTTTTAAGGCTAATATGTTCTATAACTTTGGGCTTGTTGCCTTTTGAGAGAACTCAATTCATTAGTAAAAATTTAGAGAAAAAAAATTGAATTCACCCATTTCATTGGTAGGGGCAATGGTAGATTTTTCTTGACCAGGCAAAGGAGCCAATGGAAGAGACAGAGCTTGCATAGGAGGCTATAATTTAGGGAATAAGGGAATGGGATGCCTAGGAGCAATTTTACCTACTTGAATAAGACAATTTTATGCATTTATGGATATCTCATAGGCATCAGGGAGTGTATTTCCACCCATAGACTAAATCATCATGGCCACATCACTATTTAATACCTTTAGGTAGCACAAGAATGCATAGTTTGGAGTAGGTCTCACAAGAGCTGCAATCTTATTCCCATGTTTTTTGGAACCTAGTATTAAATTCTTGCATGAATTCTTATGGTGCCCTATTTATTGTGGTTAACTACTCAACTAGAGATAGGTGATCACTCTTTTTCCAAACCTATTATTCAATAGACTCCCTAACTCATCCCATGAGTCAATAGAATTTACAGGTAGGGTCCCATACCAATCCAAAAACTTTCCCTTGAAAGACAAGGCCAATAACCTAATGGCTACATTATCTTGGGTGATGTTGTGGATGTTACAAAAGTTTATTACATTTCTAATGTGCTCAAAGGTAGTAATAGGACAATCTCCACTAAAATATGGAACACTTTAGAGGGTTACTCTTGGAATTTAATCATATTGGGCAAGATTCAAGGGAGATGCCCTAGTGAAAGGCACAAAAGTTTGTCTTTTAACTATTTTGGAAAGATCACTATAGATGTTAGGAATGGAATGTAATGCAAAATTAAAAGCTTTAAACACAAAAAATCTTTTGTAAGGATGAGTGTTGAAAAACCTAAACCTTTTGATGGAATATGGAGGTCATTCCACAAACTGAAAAGGCACACCTTTAGAAGTAGACCTTGTGGTCACCTTTGGCATGGAAATAAGGATTGATCATCAACCAAAGACTTGAATTATTTGATAGATTTACTAGGTATTAAATGTAGGTAATTTTTTATCTGCAACCATGTCAAGATTAACACCAATCTTGAACAATCTTATAGGACTTAAATGTCCCAGTGGGCATGCCAAAAACTGTTGACACTTGGATTTTCACACTTGAGGAAATGCTCAACTCTCCTCATATAAGTGGCAAAATGGAATCATCTATCTTGCTATGGGTGATAATTTCATTGAGATGAATATCTATATTAAGGGTTAGCTACCCTTGATGCACATTTAAATCTCTCTCCAATCTATCAATTGTGTATGAAAAAGATTAAGGAAAACAACTAAGAAAATAAAATGATGATGTGCCAATGAATAATATCCTCCCAATTTGACTAAAATTATGCTACTTAAAGACCAACAAATATTATTTAACACAAAAATCAAAACTCTTTGTGCAT
>JARHVA010010400.1:62500-92500 GCA_037957365.1 Torreya grandis | reverse complement strand
AAAACAAACTTTCTAAAAGAATAGACTTGTAAATTTGTTGTGAGTTTGTTAAATACACTTCTAAATGAAACCCACATACTAGACCTGACCAAAGATATAGACTTAGGTGGGTAAATTATCTGATAGGCGTGCCCAATTTTGGCTTGAAGGGCCAAAAATTGGTCAAAATTACATAACGTGATCACATTTTTATTAATATACATAAAACTCACTTCTCAATATGTGTGTTGAAGTAGAACTAGTATCAAGAATAATGTGATCACATTATTTAATAACATGATCACATTATTATTATTATTATTATTATTATTATTATTATTATTATTATTATTATTATATCCTAAGCTCATTTTTCAATGTCTATTTTTAACCCAAATTGAGAATTCTATCCCCACAAACATTCTCTGCATACTTTTGTGTGACCTACCAATTGTACTTTTGACCCCACCTTTGAAAATATGTCAATTATCCTTGATAGGTAATAGACCACGTTTGAGGAAGAGGAAGATGTTGATGAACAAAACACCAGAGGAATTAAAAAATTTGAGAGAGAAAAACAAGATATGAATGTAAAAACTTTTTGGTAGATAAGGTACAAACCTTATTTATAATGAACCAAATGCCTTAGATAATGATCCAATTGACAATAATAAATTAAATAATAATTAAATTGACCATAATGAATTGAATAATGATAAAATTTATCATAATAAAATGAATAATAATGAAATTAATAATAATGAATTAGATAATGTTGAAAGTTTACATTCAAAATTCTAAGTTTTTGATTTTGTTGATGACAAGTCTATGTATGATGCTTCACCCCCCATGAATGAAGAAAATTTGAAGGAATAAAATAATGATAAAACTAACCATCAATAAAAATTTATGGAAACATGTAATGAAGAAATAAAAAACTAATAAAATTTCATCCCACCTCTAAATAATGAAAGTAATAATGATTTTGAAACACCCTATAAACAAATTCCACCATTAACAATATCTCCAAGAATTGTGCATATAAAATACAAGTACTTAATTGAAGTTGATGAAATTATTATAGATCAAATGCATAAAAAAATGTTTGATTGCCATTTAAAAAGATGGGCTCAACAAATTGAGGATGTCTTCTTTCATAATTTGGATTATGATAGTCAAAGATGTCAATTATTTGTTTCATTGATAAAATTGATTAAGATGAGACCTATAATGTACACTTTAGGACTAACAACATATAACATGGATGATGAACACAATGAAATTATGAAAAATATACATGATGCATATCATACTATAAGCCCAAAATCAAGCACCCAAGATTTTAATTCTACTTGGCTTATATTTACAACTTGTGCAGTAAGTGACCAAATAGGGAAAAAATAAATGGCTTGAAAAATAAGTTAGACACTGAATATAAATAGAAAAATATTAATGAAAGTGATTGAAAGATGTGAAATACTTAATGAACCTAATACCAATGAGCTCTAGGCATTCTCTACTAGACTTTTATGAAATAACAAGGCTATAGTCGATACTCTCAAAGAGTTTCTCAATTTTGGAAAGACAATACAAGAGTTTCACCCAATGCTAGAGATGTAGTGAAAAGAAGAGTTGATTCTCGTAATCATGAACTAAATCTGAAACATTTATTGGATATGACTGAAATACAATTATACTCTATTTTTTTTAAAAACATCCACAAAATTATATTTGTCAAAGATATTTTGAGATGGCCAAATTTTTTTATGTAAAAATAAAACACACATGCACGACTTGTTGGAAGCAACATTTTAAATTTTCAATGCACTATGATATTTTTCATCATATTCATTGTAATTTACATATGAAAAATATTTTTTAGGAGTGTGGCATTGAATTGCCACTAAAATTAGCCAGGGAATTTATTACAACTATCTTTTGCAAAAGACCAGATGGATAATTATTTTATAACAAATCATGTTAAAATAGAAATTAGAGCATTTGTGGTGGATTGCCAAAATGAAAAAAATGTATCCATGTGCAGATTACAAGTTTAATAGGATATGGATTAATTGGTTTAAGCAAATATAAATTAGTGACTTGGGTAGATGTAGGATACTGGAGGACAAAAGTGGGGTATAAAGTGACACATTTTTTTTGAAAATAACAATATTTGAATTTGGAGAGAATGTTAAAGACACTTAAAAAATAAATTTCACAATAACGTAAAAACATGAATTATGGCATTTTTAATTTAGTTTCTGAATATACATATTTTTATAATAAATAGATGATAAAAGTATGCAAAATAGATGTATTTATGATAATAGATTGGTCATTTCTTGTAAAAAGGTAAGGAGGGTGCATGTGTACGAACACACTTTTTAAAGTAAACGATTAAATTTTTGTATGGAATTTCATATTGAAATTACAAATCTACAAACATAACTTTTTGACCTTAGCTTCACAAAAATCAATAATTATTTAAAATCAAAACTAACAATGGTTAGATTGTTGAGATATAAATTTTATAAACATTTGATTAATATTCAAAAAATTATAAGGGAATTTGTGACTATATGTATATAGTCCATAATGAGGTATGTTATGTATAAAATAATTAATACTTATAAATACTATTCTAACATTAAAAAATATATATATTCTAAAACTACACTTTCTCCTTTACAAACTCATATATATTTTTTTTAAATAATTTTTTTTTCGATCAAAAGTGTCGACAAAGATGAAAAGACTCTTTAATTTCATAAAAACTAACTGGGTTGCTCCATGCCTAGTTTCAAGGTAGGTTAGAACATCCCCAAGCCTTTACCCAAGGTAGATTTGGGGGAAAAATGAAAAAAAATGAAATGTTTAAAGGGCATACGCCCTATGCAAAGGATGCATGCACATTGCAAAGGGCGTGTGACCTTTATAAAGGAGACACAAAATTTGAGGTTGTTGAAAGATGCATATATACACACACACACACACACAACTGGAGTTTGTTGTTAAGAACTTTGGATTAGAAATTTTTTCCATGTTTGATTTTTTGTGAGCATATATTTATTAAAATAAATGTTAATTATAAGTTTACATTTAATAAGAAAATAAAATTAAATGTAAACTTATACTTTAACTTTATTTTACTAAATGTAATAAGTAAGAGCCACTCAGTATCTTCTGAAATTGATTATAGAGTTTTAGGAGTTACCATTTAGAAGTTAGTTTTTTAAATTCCATTCCAAATAATACTTAATTTGAAAAAATTTAAGATCAGAAGATAGAATGAAAAATTAAGTTAAAACTCATGTTACATATGTAATACATCTATACCATTGTTTATGCCCCATATTTCACCTAAATGAGTATGACCTACCTACTTGAGTATGCCCTACCTGATTGAATACCTAATCTTGAAGGTGGATTCTTAAATATTTTATGGGTGTTTCAATCAATGGGTCTATCAATATGCATAAATGATTGTCCTATATCATTAACTTGTAGCATACCTATATTCATGATACGATCACTCATACATGACATCTATCGCATACCTATTACATATATGTATGCATTCACTCATACATGACATCTACCTATAATCATGATACTATAACTTATACTTGAAATAAATGTAGCTAATTAGCCTAATACACTCCATTTGAAATAGAATAAATCAACACACCATTCAAATTCATTATAAAAATATGCCATTCGCTCTAAAATAAATGTTAAATATATGGTCAATCTATGAATTCTTCAATTCCAATCTCTAATTAATCCTCATCATCCCTAATCACTCCCTCATTAACCCTCATATTCACTTATCATCCCTATTCATTCCCTCACTAGTTATCATTGTTTGTCATTATCCTTCATCACTTGTTCATTGTCTATCATCATCCTTCATTGTTGTTAATCACTTCCTCATCAATCCTCATCATCCTTAGTCATTCCCTCATCATACCTCATTGTCATTGATCATCCCTAAACACTCCAAGTCATCAAACCTGATCAAACCTAATCATACCTAATCACTCTCTCATCATCCCTAGTCACACTCTCATCATCCCTAGTCATCCCTAATAACTTCCTCATTAACCATCATCATTTCTTAACATCCCTAGTCAATATTTCATCACCTTTTATTGGACTCCTCATCATCTATAATCACTCCCTCATCAACCCTCATCATCTTTAACCATCCCTAATCACCCCCTCATCATCTATCCTACGTCCTCAATGTCCCTAACAATTACCTCATTGTCAGTCATCATACCTAATCACTCTATCATCATCCCTAGTCACTCCCTCATTTAGTAGAACATGTTCCTATCCAATAGTCAGTATAAATTTATTTCAAATTTAATAATATCTTTTTTAGATGAATCTTGAATGGTGTTTCAATTCCTTTTGTTCTGATTAGTGTGTACTAGGGTGATTATTCTCATTCATATCTAGTAGATTAGATAGGGTCATGATGGATTACTCTAGGGATATTATTGAATGATTTACATGGTGAAAATAAGATAATATCTTCTTTGCACTTGCATGGAAAAAAATCATTTTGAACGATGAGGGATGATGAAAAATTATGATAGATAAAAACAATTACCTCTGTGAACTTGTTCTGTATGAGGTGAAATCCTTCTTCTAGACACAGTGTGTGAGAACCTTTATTTTGTAGATAAGGCCATAGAGAGATAATTTCTTAGCTCAAGAACATAATAGAGTGCATATAATGCCTTGAAGATCTCCATGTTTGGAATCTCACATCAATATGAATACCTAGAATTGGATTCTAAGGAGATCGGATAGGTTGGAGAGGGTCCTAAGCAAGGATCTAGTGGAATTTATTTAGAGTTTAGATGTCACAATTTTATGAACTATCCTTAAGAGGTAAAACTAACTAAAACACTCTAAAACCCTTATTAATTACTTGATTGGGAAGAAGTGGAAGAAAAGGCATTTTGGAGGGTTAGTTTAACTGGGAAATGATCTTGGACTTGTAGAGGACTCCCTAGGTCTCCTTCCTATTGAGTTCACTTGTACCCTATCTATATGGACATGGTACATAATGTATTTTCTTGATAATTTTTTATGTATTAAAAGCATATAATATTCCCAAAGGATAAGGATAAATTTGGGAGATATAATGGGACTTAGCCTCCTCATATCCATTTCTTGCCTGAGCAAAGCACACAAGTACTTATATAATAACTTTCACTTTACCCAATCCAAATTGGCATAGTGAATAGAGGGTGATCACTAAGTGAGAAGGTGCTAACTCTAATTTGGAGGCCTTTTAAGGTTTGTCTCATGGATCTAGAGACTTGAGGACAATTGGCAGGTGTCATACACTTCCTTATGTGTATTGCATTGAGAAACAAATGATCATCTTAGTGCCAAATGTGAAAATAGGTCTAAATAAGGGTGATTATGACTATAGATAATGAGAACACTTGTCCAAAGGAAGATTGATGATTAGGGACACATCCAATGCATGTTGGAGCCTATTTCTAACCCCCCCTTCATAGTGAAATGTTCTCATCTATCCCTAATCTATTGTTGAGCATTCAAGGAAGGCCAAATGATGAAGGCAATTTTCAAGGAGCAAATTGAAGAATCATATGCCATATTTGAGGAGTTTTATGAGATTACACAATAGGTCCTTTTTCCCCAATCCATTTTCAATCCCTCTATCACACCTCATACCTCATATCCATCCCATGAGCCTATCCATCACCCTCCCACCTCATCCCTTGTTGAAAAAGAGCCCATTTTGTGGGAAATAAGTAAAGATAAATATTCTCAAGCCATAGTTGATCAAGAGGATGTTCCAGGTGACTATGAAGAATAAATCACCATAGGGACTCCCCTTGGTTAACACAAGTGCAATTACATGTTCTTAAGGAAGAGTTTATTTTAGGTTAGTTTGCATTTGAGTTTTTGGTTTTGTTTGTGTGTGTGTTCCATAAGTGCTCATGAAGGACAAGTGTGTGGTGTGTTTTTTTGTGTCTTGTAGGGTTGTAATATAAGTGTTTGAATTAGTCTGAGAGATTAATCAAGTTTGGAGACATAGAAGAGATTCATAGCATCAATGGTGGAGGTATAGTATTGGTTATGGAACCAATATACCATGTACATAATCAAATATCATGCATTCACATATTGACCTCCTACATACACACTTATAGGTGTTCCAAACAAGGGAGTGGGCAATTAAATATTAGGTTTTATGGTTTAGTGTTTAGGATTTAGGATTTTAGGCTAATTGCTTGTGTTTGAGGGTTAAGGGCTTAAAATTTAGGTTTTAGTGCTTAGGGTCTAGGGTATAAAGTCTAGGGTTTAAAGTTTTAAGGTTCTATGTTTAGAGTCCAGGTTTTGGGGTTTAGGTATTATTGTTTTGGGTTTAGGGATAATGTATTAGGGTTA
Source organism: Torreya grandis (assembly GCA_037957365.1). Taxonomy (NCBI): domain Eukaryota; kingdom Viridiplantae; phylum Streptophyta; class Pinopsida; order Cupressales; family Taxaceae; genus Torreya; species Torreya grandis. The sequence goes on along the minus strand of JARHVA010010400.1, from coordinate 86,083 downwards.
AGTGTTCAAGGTTTATGGTGTTTACAGCTTAGGTTTAGGGTTTGGGGTTTCACAATTTGTGGTTAACGGTTTAGGTGTAAATGGAGTATACTAGGGTGAATGGATAAATTTATGGCTGGTATTAGTGATTATATTGTAAATATAAAAATATGTCATTTATGAGTGAAACCATACCTACATGTGGTATTAGGTATGGGGTAGATGTAATGTATGAATGACTGTATCATTTTTATATGTATGTTATAGGTTGAATTCTATAAGCTAAACATTTATGCATATTGATAGACCCATTGATTAACAAACACATAAATTATTCAATAATTCATCTTGAATCCATTTTCAAGCCTTTTACATCAATATCCCTAGTATATCCTTTCACTATATAGGTTATAATGACCCTTATCCTTTCAAGACATGACTTAGCCAATCCCCCCTCTCCTTTCTCTAAATAGGTGATAACTCAAGATTATGGTTTATGGATAGAGGTTTAAGATTTAAAAATTTGGTGTTTAAGGTTTATGATTGATTATTCAAGATTCATAGCTTAGGGTTTAGTGTATAGTGACTAGAGTTCAGGGTTCAAGTTTTAGTTTTATGGCCGAGGGATTAGGTTATAGGCCTTATTATTTATATTTTATGCTTAAAGGTTTGGGATTTATGGTTTATCAATCAAGGGATCAAGATTTTATATTTTAGGGTTTGGGGCTTAGTGTTTTGGGTTAAGGTTTTGGGTATATGGTTTCACACTTAGGGTTTAGGTTTTAGGGTGTAAGGTTCAGGGTTTTGGTCTTACGAGTTTGGTTGAAGGTTTGAGGTTTAGAACTTATTGTTTAGTATTTAGGGTTTGAGATTTAGTGTTTGGGGTTTAGGGATTAGGGATTAGGGTTCAATACTTGGGTTTTAGTGTTTATGGTTTGGAGTTTATAGTATGGGGTTTTAAGTTTAGGGTTTAGGGCTTAAGGTTAAGGGTTTAAGGATTTACGTTTAGTGTTTAAGGATTTGGGTTTTTAGTTTTTGATTTGGGTTTAGAATTTTTGGTTTAAGAGTTAATGTTTAAGTTTTATGACTAATGTTTTATTGTTTTAGGCTTGGGGTTTAGGGTTAAGGGCTTAAATTTATGTTTTGGGGTTTAGGATTTAGAATTTAGGTTTATGGTTTGGGGTTTAGGGTTGATGACTTACATTTATGTTTTAGGGTTTAGGGTATAAAGTATAGGGTTTAATGTTTTAATATTATATGTTTAGGGTCAACAATTTAGGGTTTATGGATTATTGATTTTAATTTAGGGTTAATGGTTCAGGGTTTAGCACTTAGGTTCTAGGGTTTATGTATATTATTTAGTGTTCGTGGTTAAGGGTTATGGCTTAGGGTTTGGGGTTTAGGGTTTAGGTTTTAATGTTTAGGGTTTAATTTTTAGTTTTTAGGGTTTAGGGTTTGGGGTTTGGGGTTAATTTTTTAGGTGGAAATGGAATGTACTGGGGTTATTAGTTGAATTCATGTCTAATATGAGTGACAATATCATGACCACATGAAGATGTCATCTATGAGTGACTGAATACCTACATGTAGTGCCATGTATGTTGTAGATGTAATGTATTAATCACTGTATCATTACTATATATATGTTATAAGTTGCATGCTACAGGCTATTCATTTATACATATTGATAGACCCATTAATTAAAGTTCATTTTCTATGTTGAGAATAAGGTTGTTAAGAAGATTATAAGGCAAAGATAGAAAAATCCAAGTATAGTACATCTCCAACTTTGTTGATTGAGTATAAGCCTTTTACGAAGGTCCAATGTTATTATGTAAACACTATAGGATACTTACAAGTAAAATTATTCAAATCATTTGATAGTTAAGCCAAGTCAATATCCTTCCAAGCAAGTAGATTAGGCCATATGGAGCTAAAGAGTAGAGTTTCCATTGAATTATAATTCTTAAGAAAGCAATACATGAAATTAGTTTCTTATCCTCAAAGATGGTCTCCAAACATATCAATAAATCTTTAGAATAATCCTTTGATGAGATTAGATTAATAACACTTGTTCAAGATAAAACACATCTATACACAATATTATAGCAGTGCTTAAGACTTAGTAAGCTTTTTAGGCACCATGGTGATCTAATTGGTATATTAGAGATCGTGTAAAGACACCTATGAGTCTTGTATCATTGTCTTGATATTTTAATTGAGTTTTTGAATTGAATGAGTCCAAAAAACAAGTTAGTTATAGAATTATTTGTATCAAGTCCTTAAGAGGTAGAATTTGGCCTAATAGGCCTATAAAGGGTAGAGTTGTTATCATCTGAGTTTTGAGTTGAATTTATTCATGCACTAAGAATATTGAGTCAAATAATTATTGAAACCCTCATAGTATTGTTCAAAGAAGTGAGGATGCACAATTGAGTGCTTTATGAGTCAAAAAAGGGTTTTGCTTGAAGGTAGATTACTATCTTAGGACCGAGTACCCTATTCTAAATAATTGAAATTATCTTTTGATCTGAATATAGAGGCTAAGAAGTCAAGAGAAATACTAAAGAATAAGGTCATTAGTATTTCAATACCAATACTCAAAAGACCTTTTGTGATAGACCAAGAGATAATCTATGGTTAGGAAGAGACCTAATTTCAAGCAAGTTTCTAAAGGACCTTGAAGTAAAAAAAAATTGGGTAAGTGGAACACTTAATTTGACACCAATAGGGAATAATAAATATCAATATATAGCTTGTGTATTTAGGTAGGGCATATTCCTTGAGATCAAGCCATGACTCAGTTATTTAATCAGGTAGATCATACTCAAGTAGATAAAGTAGATAGGGAATACTTAAGTAGGTAAAACAAACATGTAATCCTCAATGATATAGATCTATTGCATACGTAACATGATCTATAACCTCATTTCTCATTCTATCTTCTAATCCTAAAATTATAAAAACTAAATATTGTCAAGAATAGAATTTGAAAACTATCTTCTAAATGGTAACTTTTATAGCTCTTTAATCAATTACATAAGATGCTAAGTGTCCTTAATTTTTTATATTTTGTAAAATAAATTTAACTTTATATTACATTTTATATTATTATACTTAATATTTATTTTACTAAATATATGCTTTCGAAACATCAAATATGGAAAACAAAATTGTAGTCCAAAGTGCTTAAGAAAAACCTCTAAATCCTACACACACACACACACACACATGCACATCTTCTTTAAATTGCAAAAAAAGTATAATCCAAAAAGGGCATATGCCCTTTAGAAAGGATGCAAACACTTTGAAAAGAGTGTGCATCCTTTGAATTCAAAAGAATGTACATCCTTTAGGGTTAGGACTAACCCTTCTTTATGTTTGCATTACATTTTTTTTTAAATGGCATACACCCTTTACAAAAAATGCTTTTTATTTTTCATTGTGTCACTTTTATGTCCCCCAACTTTGTGCATCTACCCATTTATAATGTAAAATATGGAAAAGAATCTAAAATGTGTTAGTTTTTTTACAAAAAATATATTTGTTTCCAAAAAATTTATCAAATTTAGGGACCACACACAGGGCTAGATAGTTGGATGAACATTTCCAAATAACCAAGGATAGATTCCTAGTTGGTTTGATTGTTTCAATATTTAACTTTGCTAAAAATTAAACATTCAAACCATAAATAGAAGTTCAATCATATTATTATAAATCATCACAAGTTTACATATTCGTGCGTATAAGATTCATTTCTACACCTAATAATACAAAGAAATAATAAAAAAATATTAAGGAAGTACCATTTCTATATCAACGATAACCGATCACATTATTTGGAGTATGTATAAGGTTCTTTTTAGAAGTTCTATAAAAATTTGAGTTAGAGAAACATTGCTTTTAATAAACATTACATTTGATAGGATAATTGCACATTGCAATTAAAAAATGCATGGATGTTTTATTGGTTGAGTAGGATGCATGTTATCGTCAGTGTAGAACACATTTGGATTTTCATTAAGTTTGGCCATGGAAAAGGGGATCATGATAGTGATAGAGCATGTGAAAAAATAGCTATTGCAAGGGAGGACTTTAAATTTAACTAGGGTGTTCATTTGATAAATGAAAAAACTATGGTTGAAATGTATAATGAGAACATGTGTCATTGTTATCAACCAAATTCTACTATTCATAGACATTTTTTGTTAATGGAGGAACAACACTTAGAAATATATGAGGATTTTATGACTCTAACGGGTTTAGGGGACCTCCACTCATTTCATAGCTCAAATGCAAGTTTTCAGACTATTCCTACAAGACACTTGGCATGTTTCTCTTTTGTATGTGTGCAATATATTTGGAATGAGTGTGAGTCATAAGAGTTGGTGAATGATTAGAGTTCCAAACCTATAATTCCAATCAACACAGATCAGATTCCAAAAAAATTTCAAATTATAGATATGACATCATCAGATAACTTTGACCATGTATATGATCTAGTACAGCTAGGTATAATATTTTTCATTGTGTATAATTTATTCTCATTATATATCTTCATATTGTCATTAAAAATGGTTTTTTATGATACAAGGAATGTTTTTATCATTATTTCAAATGAGGATAATGAAGAGGGCACTGATTACTACTTGTGTTGGTGTGTAGAGATAAAAAATTAACTTCCCAGTTATAGATGGAGAAAACATTGACTATCCCACTAGGTCAGTGGTAGTCACTAGAACTTGATTTCTATGATATCCTATAAAATATTTAGATAGATGGTTGTTTGAAGAGTTTGAAATGCAGAGGAATGTACTAAACTATTCAAATTTGATTCTTGCAATGAATATTCAATTACAAAAGTATCATGGGAGACCATTAAACAAGAAACTATGGAAAGTTTGGGGGTCAGACCATGAAGCTATTCTTAACACTATCAAGATTAGAGCAAATCTTAGTGGTTTTCTGGATTGAAATACATAGGTATGTTGAATTTTTAGATGTATATGTAGTAAATTTTACCAAATGTTTTTTATTTTCTAGGTAGTACATATAAATTTCATTTTTAATTACTTACTAACATTTTTTTGTAGGTTAGTGGTACCAGATACGTTCCACCTTCATGTGGTTGGAACTATTAGTAGATAATTATGTATTCTTGAATATATTGAAAGCACATTATGGACATGATCAAAGAAATATATTCATAGGTAGAGGTCCTGAGGCATATATGTCAGTTGGAGCTCAAGAATTTTTTTGTTTAATGCCAAAAAGTTGCATTTTTGGACCCCTTATTGTAACTTGTCCAAAAACTTTCTCTCCAAGGTTACACTTGAGTGTTCAGGGATGTGATTAGAGAGCTTAAGGATGCATGGAAAGATATAAAAATTCTTTAAAATGAGTTAGAGTTTTCATTTTTCGTATGTTTGAACTTAGGCTAAAAATTGTATTTTTCTTGTAATAAGAAGGGCATTCTTGAGGTTGGAATGGGTGGTGGGTTTGTCGATCAGGCCTGATAGAAGAACAAAAACATGGTACTAGATGTTATATTCCCCCCTAGATGTTTTTTTAGTGTCATCTTTTTGTCAATAAGTATCAAAACAATAGTTATTCAACCACAACTTAAACTTTGACGATATTTATTGTCAGTGTTTCTACTCTCTGAAATAGTAGTAAAAATGCACTTATGAGTTGATTTAGAAATTGTGGTGTTTTGATAACATGTAATTTATATATATAGACATGATAAAAGTGATAAATTTTTAGGTGGAGATCCCATAGGTATAAAAAGTAGGTAAAGCTCAAGAAGTTGCTTGTTTAATGCCACAAAGTTGCATTTTTGGACCTGCCACTACAACTTGTCCAATGGATTTCTATCAAGGGTTCCATCTAAGTGATCTAAAATTTAATTAGAGGGATTAAATATGTAGGTTAAGGATTTAATGAATCATGCAAATGACTTACAAGTTTCATCTTATGAATGTTTGAACTTAGGCTAAACAATTGTGTTTTTCTTGTATTTGGAAGGGCATTCTTGAGACCAAAATGGGTGGTGGGTTTATCAATCAAGCCTAATAAGAGTCCAATAACCTAGTCCTAAATTTTATATAACCCCCTATACATATTATAAGTATCATTTTTTAGTCAGGAAGTATCAGAATGACAGTTTTACAACCACAACTTAAACTTTGACGACATTTGTTGTTAGTGTTTCCATGCTCCAAAACGGTAGTGAAAATGCTCTTCTAGGTGGGCTTAATGTCATGGAAGTGTTATAACATTATTTTTATGTTCTAAAAGTGATATATTCTTAGGTGGATCTCCTAGAGGTATAAATGGCAGTTGGAGCTCAAGAAGTTGCTTATTCAATGTCAAAAAGTTGAATTTTTGGACCTCATTGCAACTTGTCCAATGGATTGCTCTTGAATGTTCCACTTGAGTGATACAAAGTGTGATTATAAGGATTAAATAAATTTATAAGGGATCTAATGGTTCACAAAAATGACTTATAGGTTTTAATTTATTCATGTTTAAACTTAGGCCAAAAATTGCATTTTTTTTGTATTGGAAGGGCATTCTTGAGGCTAGAATGGGTGGTGGGTTTGTCGATCGAGCTTAATGGAAGTAAAATAGCATATTCCTAGATGTTATCCACCCTAATGAGCATATTTATTGTGTTATTTTTCATTTAGGAAGCATTAGAACCACATTTTTACAACTATATCTTAAACATTGATAACAATTGTTGTCAGTGTTTTCGTGCTCTAGAATGGTAGTGAAAATTCACTTCTGAGTGGTTTTTCATGTTTTTAAAGTATGATAACATTTAATTTACATATATGGATATGATATAAGATATTTATTCTCAGGTGGAGGTCCTAGTGGTAGAAATGGTAGTTGAAGCTCAAAAATTTGCTTGTTCAATACCAAAAAGTTGTATTTTAGACCCACACTGCAACTTGTCCAACAGATTTATCTTGAAGGTTGCACTTGAGTAATACTGGGTATGATTATATGGATTAAATATTCATGGGGGGGATTTTAAGGTTCATGTAAATGACTTAGAAGTTTCATCTTACATGTGTTTGAACTTAGGCTAAAAACTTATAGTTTTTTTGTATTGGGAAGGGCATTTTTTAGGCCAAAATGGGTGGTGGGTTTGTCAATTGAGATTGATGGGATGCAAAGAAACTGATCATAAATATTATCACCCCCCCCCAATACATTTACATTTTTTATTTAATATTTGTATTTAGGAAGCATCAAAATAGTAGTTTTTCTAAGATCTCAACATGTAGAAATTCTGAGTAAATCCAAATTAAGGGTTTCATTCATAAAACACCTCTAAAACTATAAAAATTGAGCAATAAGGTATGAAAATTTGTGATAATTTAGGTAATGGATCTTATAAATTATTCCAAGTATCATTTTATTGACAATAGGTTTTCAAATGTAGGTATAGAGGATTGTTTTTATGTACACTTGTAGAAGACCATTATTGAGAAAGTTATGCATAAGGTAAGATGAATTTTTGGTTGATTTGAGTTATATAAACTTGGTTAATAGTTAAAAAAATTTAAAATTAATAAAATTATACTATAAATATAATTTTTAATATATATAAAATCTATTTTGATAAATTGACCTATTGCAGCAATAACTAGATCTAGAGACCTAGAAACATAAAAAAATATATTTTGAGAATTACAGTTTAGTCTATTAGAGACATATATTTGGTTGATTTATTATAAGTTTTTACACATACATGAATCCTTGAGTTTTCCTAAAATGTAATAAAAGTGTATTAAATAATATAATTCAAAATAAGGAGAGTAGATTTGAGAGAATGGTGACTAGTTAAGAGCAGACATAATGAGTAATTGACTAATTTAAAATAAGATTGTTTGAGAGTGGATTTTGAATCGAGTTGATAACATAAGTGGATAAGTTAGGTTGTAATTCTTCATTATATTAAAGCATATGAATAACACTTTCATAGCCTTATTAAACATATAATAACAAATTGTGTGTTAGGTGGTATTAGTGGATGATAAAGGGTTTTGGCCAAAGATTGATCCGAGTATAGTTAGGTAACTTATAGGTATAGTTATTCAAGTGATAAATTTTAGGGGATTTATGAATGGTTTTATGTATTTTAATTATACAAGTTTGAACATGATTGGGTATGGGTTTTAGGTGTAATCAAACTGTGTTGATGAATAATTGAAAAATTGTAAATGGGTGATGACAAATGCAAAATAGATAAGAGTGTCATTGGTCATTTATAGTAAACACAATAAAATAAAAAATTTAATTTAAAAAAATATAAGAGATCTAAGATTTATAAAATTAAAAAAATAATTTTTTAATCCTCATTTGTGTACAACATTAAATACGATATCCAATATATAATATTTTAGAAAATCAAAACAACATTGTAAAATAACATTTTAAATTAAAATCGAATATAACTTAGATGGATATCCATGATAGGAATAAAATATAGGCACATGTGTAAAATGTCAATAATACATATATTTCCATGATAGGCATACACAAAATTACATCTACCAACATATTATCTAATGTTAAGTGAATGCCATATACACATATACAATGTCAAAAATGCATAAATTACCATATAGGCATACAAAAAATCACATCTTATGTAAGACATCCTATTCATAAAATAGCCTCCCTCTCTTTGCCTTCTTTGAAGAAGAATCTCCATAGGATGCCTTGCTAGTAGATGGAGAGGCCTCTAATTCCTTGGATTTTTCCAAGGTCCAACTTTGGGTCCTATGCTCATAGCTCGCTTGTAACTGAACATGTTCAAATACAATTATTATTACAAATTTAACATAAAATACATTTAACCAATTTATAAGAAATAAATTTTAAACTACAAAAAAAAGATCATTTAAACATGTACTTAGTAAAAGCTTGTGCTTCTACTCAATCTTTTTTTTACCCTCAAAGAAGTCAATGGTAGGCTCAGTTGTTCAAATAGGCATTTGAAATATGAGAGACACATGATAGGTTACCCTACTAATCATCTGAATGGGACTATTAATTATCATAGGATAACCCTACATTAACACTACATTCACATAAGTTATATTTTCCCCAAGTATGTAGTAAAATTATTGAAACAGGTCTATTTTTACAATTCAAAATTACAAATTAATATATACCTCTATCAATGTTTGTGTAGATGACATTGCAATAGTAATGCCTATGTCTATCTATATTCTAAGTGATGAAGGAGTGTCTACTTGAGCCATCAAATGTTCATGTAAACAAGGTCTCACTTACTTTTCTATAAAGTATCAAAGATATATATGGATTTTTTTTCTTAATGTAAACCAAGATATATATGGCAACATATTTCAATGTGCATATCATGAAAAGATAATGTAAACCAAGAATCATGCAAGTGTAACTACCATGAAACATGTGATGGCCAATAATAGAATGTAATTTTCATGTTCGAGGTAATACAAAAATTATAATACATGTATAAGAAGTGTGAGTGGAAAAGTAGAAGGTGAAAATAATAATAGCACTTTGAGAAGGTAGAGTTAGGGAAAGAAAAGGAATAACAGACATATCAAGAACACTATCCTTATTTGTAAAGATTATTTGGATATATTAAAATGTAAATAAGTGTCTAGTGGTTTATGATCAATCATATGCTGTTCATATATCTAGTTAGAGAAGATTCAAGTCAGTATTTTATAGGTTAAAAGTGGTGAAACCCAAGTTTTAATACTCTATCTTCAGGGACAGTCAAAAAGAGGAGAACATAGTCAGTTTAAAGTGTCCTTATAAATGATTAAAATATGAGTAATGGATAAATTATATCTATGAAATGAATTTGGACACGTTGAAATTATCAATACTTTTAAAAAAATGCAAAACACATTGGAAGATTAAATACAACCCAATTAGTAACAATTCTAAGTTTGTATAGTCATAAAGAAAGACCATATAGAGTTATTGGAAATAGAGTTGAGGATTTAACGTATTGTAAAATTTGTGGGATATTTTTTTCCATGTGTGTGATTCTTTGAATTTCTTTCAAATTAAATTAAATGGTCTCAAGGATTTATTCTTTCCTATTTATTGACGTAGTCATGTTGGAGGGGTACAAAAATTCTATAAAAATACATGTTGGGAGTGATTTAGTATTGAGAAAGAAAAATTGATAGTTTTATACATATAATTAACAAGCAGACCTATGAAAACACATAAGAAGATTTTAAAGAATAGAGCAAGGATAAAGAGAGAGAACATCAAAACAAATAATGAACTAAGGAGGTTGATGTTAAAGGGAAATATTGTAGAGGTATTTTATTAGTAAAATGACTCCAAGCAAAGAAGGAGGATTAAGTGAATACAAGGAGCGTTAAGAGCCATTGAGCAGGTAAGACTGAACAAGAAATACGTAGTAATTGTAAAGTGATCAAACAGATAAAGAGGTTGAAGACATAAGACAAATAAAGATAAGAAAATATTAGTGCTAGGTATTTGGTATAGGTAAGTGTGCATTTCCATCTATATCAAGGAAGCTTATTAGAACCTATGCATCAAGATCCTTGATAGATAAATTTAACTTAAACTTAAAAGGAAAATATACATAGACTTAATGTAGATAAAGCATAAGATTAGCTTGAATTTTTACTTATATATAAGTAAAAGGTGTTTTCCTAATAGAGACATGTAGTAGTTGATGGGCAGGTAGCTAGATCTAAAAATGTAAAAAATAGATGTGTCAAATCAAATTCTACAAATCTCGACTATGACAATGAAAGCACCATCACCTCCTAAGACATAAAATTACATATATCTTATTCAATTTTTATGTAAATTAATTGTTATCTAAATTAAATTTTCAAATATAACTTAAATTTAACATGACATTTATATAAAATATACTTATATCTATGTAGTGGTTGATGTTTACACACCAAATGTGTGTGCCAACAACTCATCACACGTAATAATATTATCCAATCCCTCTGAACCACCAACACCATCATCACCATAAATTCCAATGCACATATCTCCATAAAAAATGTAAGGGTAAGGTCGGGTATGCACACTAGGTCATGTATTTTTAGCATTGGTTTGTGAGAGCTTACTCATATGCTAATTGAGTGTATCAGTGAGTAAACTAAGAGCATGCAAAGTGTGGATATCCATGACCTAATAAACTACAAAGGGGATCTTTGGCTTAAGTGCATTTTGGATATGGATCCTTGTAGGATAATTAGGTGTATGATGTGCACCTAGTCGATCCTATGTAGAGCATTTCCATTGGCCTTGAAACTCACTATAATCAAAAAAGTTTAGAATCTCATTCAAGACAAAATCAAAGTAGAGTTTCCTTAAAAATACAATGAGGCCTTGTGGTTATTACATGGTGGATAATAAAACACCATCCACCATCTATCCAAAAAATTAACTGTGATTAAATTATGTTAGCAATGATGGATTGGAAAATATTGAGTAGTTACTAGAAATGGTGAATTGGTGACTAGGACAATGAATAAGGCACACATAGAGGCTTTTGATATTTATTTGTTGTTGATCGTAAGCGATAAAAATTTGTTAGCATAATAAGCCATACAACTATCCCTATATGAAGGTCATCTATTAATTTGACTCATTATAGAGTCAATTTGACCTAATAATATCTCTTGGGAATTGGTTAGATGGGTGTTCTGGGTTTTAGTGGAAGTGGGATCCCTTATTCTCCTAATTAATTCTTCAATTTCAATTTTATTTCCCACAATGTTGTTAACTAGACTATCCTAATTGCTTGGGGGGATTTTGGGGAACTATAGGAGGGTTAGGTGGAGGGTTGGGCAGAATAATAGGAGGGTTAGTAGAATGGGCTATCCAAAACAAGTAAATTACCACTAAAAATTACTAAAATTACTAAAAATTAGGGTTAACCAATGAATATTACTAAAAATTACTATAAGAAGTGTATATTTTTAGCCCTTACCTCATCTACATGGTGGAATTATTGATTATTAGATTCTTGGGATGAATTTTGGGAAGGTTTAGTCTCTCTCACTCGAAATATGATCGTAGAATGTGAGGTCAATAAAGGAAATTTGAATGCAAAATGTGGAATTTTAGATTTGGCTTTCAATTTTTATTTTTTTTGGTTACACAAGTAATGTGATCAAATTATTAAAATGATTATGTTATTAATAATAATAATAATGTGGTCACATTATTAATGGGATCTTGTTATTGTTTTAAATAATGTGATAATATTACTTAATAACATGATCATAATATGGCTCGATAATTACTTATCCATAATTTAAATAACATGATCATGTTAATTAAATAACATGATCTCATTATTTAGTAACATGATCACATTATTGAAAATCTCCACGGAATTGTCCATCAACTCTGTGCACTTACCCACATCTCCACAAATGATTTTGATCACCAATTCGCTTAATACATTCCATTAATCTTCCCTTATTTTATTTTTTTAGAGGCCTCAACCATCCATGTTGGGTCAAAGGCAATCCCCTCACTCTATTGTATAACATATATTTAACTGAAGGAATGCACCTCTATGTATAAGGATATGTTGATTCAATTTTCTAAAGACCCATGAAGAGGTAGGGATGCCATACTCAAGTCGCTATGTGTGAATGCAACAATTATTTTCCCTCTTTTTTCCAAGGTCCTTTCACTTTTTTTAGCATCTTGCTGGTATCCTATTTCCTCCCATAACATGCCCTCACATCTATTGAGTTGATAACACAACATCTGCTATGTTAGTTAGCCTGACACATATTGTAGTGAAAGCAAAATCAAGTGGTTAATGCACTTGAAACTCTTAAAATCCTTTACTATAAAATAATGTAAATTAAATCATTTGATTTACCACCCATCTTACTAGTTATTTCTAATTTAGTGGCAATTGCAAAACCAATAAACTATTAATATTGCATACCTATACATTTAGAAATAGTTTTACTCTCTACCAATTATGCATTATAATTTGATGTTGGCTACATTCAATGGAAATTAATTGGAATTGGAAAAAAAAAATAGTACCTAATCAAGCAAGTACTAATAAGGTAAATTATATAAAAAAAAGGACTCTCCAAAAATTTATAACAACTTAATTTATAACTATACTTGTCAGTAAGATGTTATCTCTAAATCTATGTATAACTAAGATGTGATCTCTCCCCTCCCATGTGATATATTTTGATGTTGAGATTTATAAACATGATTCATTGAATTTAAAGAGCGTTTGTTACAAGCACTTGCCCCAAAAGTTGAATGAATATTTGGAGGGCTATATATAAATTGTTTATTAATCCTAAATAGTTGAGGAGCAGGAAAGAGTAAAGTAAATAGTTTGGAAATGTCATGTTTTATGTTTATTGAGAAATATCACAGTTGCTCCTCTACTCTTCATAGATTAACATATACATTATCCTTCATTATAGCATAGTGGTCAAATAAAAATGAAAGGTTGATAAAATGATTAGATATAGAGCCCACTTTTTGATGTTGACGGTCAATCCTTGATGATCAACATTACCAATATCTATTGTTGCTTTATGGAGAGTCATCCCTTGTGATTTATGTACAGTTCGATCCCATACCATTTTGATAGGCATCTAACAGCTATTTCCCCATGTGCTAAGAAGGTTTGGAACATGTGTTGGATTAAAAATATCCTATGGGGGAGCACAACAATTTTTGAAGGTAACAACCATATACATTGGTAAGGAAGGTGTACTAGAATTTATGTGGTAAACAATGTGAACTATTTATTTGATAATTGAATTATACAACCCTAATTTCACCTATAAATTGGATGTCAACATAATATTTTGTCATTTACATAGAAGTATATTTCTCTCTAGTTGAGTGTCATTGATTGGTGTAATCCATTTTTTTTTTGTTCTGATTTACATATTACTATTGGAATGTTTAATAATTTCAGCATTTGCTTGTTATGTATTACTTCCAAATTATTAGTTGCATACAAATATGTTGATGCTTTAAATTATTATATCAAGAGACATGTTTGAACATGTTGTTAACCATGAAAGTTTTCCTTTTTGATAAATAATACACCATGCCCATGGTCATCTAGGTTAGGATTGCACTGTAAAATTAATTGTTGAAAAAAGGTTGAGAAAAAGGAATTTCAAGAAGTTGGAAATAAATGGATGAAAGACCCTAAATCTAAATCAAAATGAGGAGGACAAAGTTCAAGTTTAGTTGTGTTTTAATCCTTTTTATAGTTTTAGGACCTACAAAATCAAATGGTGATGAGGTAATAATGGTTTCATCAAAATATTTTAAAGGCACTAAAGACAATGAATATCTTAATTGAATATTTATTTATGAGTTTATTAAAGAGCATATTGAATATAGTCTAAGAGAGTTCTAAAGAAATGAATGATAAGTCGATCTTGAAAAGAGCAAAAACATTGTGGCCATGCCTTAGTTATTGGGTTATGGGGTAGTCATAGAGAAAAGTTTCAATTTAGCTCTCTAATATAGGAAATGGAAATTTTCAGTAGAAACAAGTCCACTCGACATTTTTCAAAAAAACACTAAAGTTTTTTATTTTTATTTTTATTTTTTTTTCCTTTCATTTTTTATCATATTTATATTTTTTCATGTTTATTTATCTTACTTATGTTCTTATTTTATTATAACATTTGTTCTATAATGTTTTTATTCAAATATTATACCGACATGGATATCACACCGTGAATACTAGATGACTATTTTTTTTTGTTATAATTATCTTTATAAATATTTTATGATATATTAATGATTTCATATATATAGGGATAGATAGGAATTTAAGGATACATGGCCTTGGACATTTTTTTAAATAAAAACTAACACTGATGTTGACAACCATCATAACATATTGATAAAATATTGGGTTACAATTTTGAGAATTAAAAAAAAAAAAACTAATATAGATGAAGAGGGTGAAGAGTAGACCAATTCGCCAACCCTAGATAAAATTTGACACTCGATCACTACTACTATAAAGATCACATGTAATACGGTGGGGTGATATCATGATGACAAAGGCCAATTGTAAAAATGATTTTAATAATATAAACTTTTAAAAAAAAAAAAAAAATGAATCCAAGAACAAATCATCCAATTTTTGGAGTAAGATAAAATGAAAAGGAGAACAATAATTTTAAAAAATAAGATTTAAAAAAAGAGAAGAATAATTTATTAATGTTCTATTTTTGTTTATTAAAAACGTAAAATTATGGAATATTAATATTTTTCAATATAAATATCTATTAATTTAGAGTTATTTATTTTGAATTTGTTATAAAGTTTTTGGGAGATTAATGATAGATAGTTTTAATTTAACTATATCATTATATTAGGTTTAAAATATTTATGGTAAAAAGAAAAAAAGAAAAAAGTTTCAAATTTTAGTATATATTTAGAATATTAGATGTTTTAAATTGATTTTTTAAAGTAAGAAATATGTTATATATGAGAATCAAATAAACGAAAACATAACACTTTTCCAAATAAAAAAATAAATTATGTAAAGATCAAATAAATTTAAAATGTAATGTTCACCTTACCTTCTAATAATTAAATGGACGTCAAATTTATAAATGACCATTAATTATTAACATCTCACATACATCAAAATTCACCATCAACCTCAAAATAAAAAACTAGTAAAGAACTAACTTATTAAAGAGATAAATCTATAGTAAAAAGTCAAGCTTATTAAAATTCAAATATATTGTCACACATCTTAATTTTTCTCATATAAAATCTCTTATAAATATGTTTCAATTTTTTTAATACATTTCTACAAATTGAAATCAACTCAATTCACGAAACTTTGATATAATTTTACATCAATCTCATCAAATACAATGCTTCTATTATTCTACTAATCAAAATATTTTGTATATGTGTCAATAAAAAAGTGCTAGTCATAGGTCATTTGCCTATTAATCAATAACAAATATTATTATCATTTCATCATTAAAAAAAAATTGTTATACATAAACCATTATCAATTACAAAAATTAAGTCATTTTATTATGTAAGTATTTAAACCACATCAAGACAATTATTTGATCTTTATTGTAGTTATAATATTGAAAAACATAACTAAAAGTAAAAAAGAAAATGTCTAATACATTTTTAAAAATAAATATTTATTTATATATATATATATATCTATATCTATCTATATATATATATATATATATATATATATATAAATATATATAAACTCAAAGTAAAATAGAAAGCATTACAGTAAATAGTGTGACATACCACAATTAATTAGGTATTAATTAGATGTGTAAAAATAATTTTTATAATAAATATTGAAATCCATCTACTTATATTATATGAGGTTTGGTGTGCTTGACTAAAACGAAATCAAAATCCTTCAAATATCCATACCCACAAATGTGATGCGTAATATAACATCCCATAAAAGCCGTTAGATGAATTATCAGCAGATATGATACACCAATGTGCATCTGCTACACAAGGGTTAGCATATGACAATGATGATTTACCCAAAGACTCTGAAACCTATATGAAAAATACAAGCAACACTTACATTGAGAGAGTTGTTACATGGAAAAAAAAAAAAATTGTAACTGTTATGGACCAATTCCATTAGTAGTTCCACTTCCCTACCAAAATTTGTACACGTGGAGAGTGGTTAAGAAAACGTATAACTCGTTAGTTGTTAAAATGGTATGTGTCTTTAACCTAACCTATCTATCACATGCTAGCGAACATGCCATTGCTAGTATGATGAGGTTTTTTTAGGACTTTATAATTACCTAGTCTTAGATACCAGTTTCTTATACACAACCAAAATCTAAAAGTAAAAAATATTAGAAAAACATAAAGAGTTTAATATCGATGTTTTATTTTAAATATATTTTTTGGATAAGTAATTTTTATAAATTTTTAATTTCATTTTATAATATTTTTTTTTCTTGATAATATATATTTTTTTTCTTTGAATTGATGTGTAACAATAGTTCATCCAAAGTTAAATATGAAAAACAAACAAAACTTTGGCTTTCATGATCATTGGGACTTAGACTTTTATAAATGCAGTAAATATGTGCTACATTAACCAAATAGAAAATTAAGGTAATTTTTAGTGCACTGGCCAATCATTACAAGCAAGGGAGTTTGTTAAGCACTTTCCTTAAGTGTAGTTGCGTGCTGTAAAAACACTAATTACTTTTGGAATTTCACTATTGTACAACCATTACATTTTCCTTATGCGCAATTCCATGCTATAAAAAAATTTGGAATTATTTTTGGAAATTCATTATTGTAAAACCATTACACTTCTTTTAGGTACAAATAAATGTATTACATGTACTGAAACAAAATAATAAGGTTGAATTTAATAAATACGTAAAAATATATATATATATTTGCAAAAAAAATATATAAATCAAAATTTATGTAAAAGAAATGTATCATTATAATTTTTTTAAATTTTAGTAATATAATAAAAAATGTTTTCTTTTCAAATTATGTTAAAAATAATATATCTATATGATGAGTTTATTATCAAGGAATTGAGTTTTATTCTCATTATTAATTTTGACTATCAAAACTTTGTGGAAGTTATCTAAAAATTATGTGGTGTTAATAACCTTAATCTAATGTATTTGTGTTGATAATCACTTGACATTATAATGGTGAGAAGAAACTGCATACATATAATGTGTACGTATTGACCTTAAGGTTTTTGAAAATGTTTCTTGTTCGATGTTTGAACATTGGATTGTCAATATCCATGAGATGTATTTATCATACTGATATTGCTTCACTATTAAATACGTTGATCAACCTAGTGAAAAATTCCATTTAATAGAGATTAGTTTGACATGCTGAAAGTGACACATTTTATGAAGTGACACCAATAAATTTTTAAAATTGAAAAGCGACGATAGGTCTTTCCATATGATGACTATTTTTTAATGTTAGAAAACCAAATATTTTTATTACAAATTTTTCATACTTGTTCACTTATAAGACTTGAAATATTTTTATTGATGACATCTCAAATGTTTTAATAACATAATTCCACATGTTCAATCAACTAACATGTGCATGCTACAAAAATTTATATTTATCATAATTATAACTAAACCAACAAACATCAATACTATTTAATTCCTTTCTAATTTTGATTTGATTATTTTAAAAAATTTAGATATAAAAAAAGGAAAAAAAAAATATGCGACTACAAATCTATCCTTTCATTATAACAATAAAAACATTAAAAATGTAACTTAATCTAACATTAAAAAAATCAAAAATATGTACAACCTATATAACCAAAAAAACAAAATTTGTTTCCAAAATTTCCATTACAATTCTACACACAACAAATTCAAAAACTATTTAAGAATGATGGCTACCCCCAAAATCTCTATGCCTATTCTTCTTTAGAACAATGACATAAATATTGATTAAAATAATTTTATAATTTTTTTAAAATATAAAATTGCATGTTAATATTTAACTCCATAAAAATAATTTAGTGAATACATATTAATGCCCTTAATTTTAAAATGGAGACGAGACGAACAATATCATAGGTATTAATTCAAATAATTTTGTAAAGCTTTATGATGTTTCTATTAATGGTAAGAGTGGATTTTGGAAGCATCCTTACTCAATATAAAAATATATAGACATAGTCTTAAAAAATTAAAAGGAACATTGATGTTTGTAAAACACAACCAACATAAGAAAATTCAACGTTATAACAAAAACAATAAAATGTAAAATTGTAGTAGCTGTGTAAAACAAAGATGAGACTAGGATCTTTCAAAAATATTATTCTTTATGATCTAAGGGTTATGTTAGGAGAAACAAAACATTTATTTCTATGAATTTTTTTGTTACCAATAATTTTTCATTCCCCTCCATCATCCGAAAGAATAGGAATAGACATTTCAAGTGAATCTTCAAAATTCCTCAAAGGTAACCACACCAAAGAATTCCTATTTGAATCCTCACCTCCAAATTGATGATCTCTATTTTCTTTCGCCAAGGGGGGAGGGACTTTTGATACTTGTTCAACTTCATTTTGGGCCAAAACCATTTTTTCATCTAGTTTATCTATATCATACTTTGAATCAGTGATTTCGCTATCATTACGAACCATGGAATGCTCTAGGAGAGCATCCTTCTACCAAGAGATCTTGATCGTACACTTAGAAAATTTACATGAAGAAGCAAGATGGCTTTCTTGAAAGCAGTTTCTACATCGAAAAGACAATGTCTCAAAATCAAGAGATTGCTTCCAAGTTTGGTCTTGAACCTTCAAATCAATGGACTTAGGAAGATCTATGGAAACATCTAGATTAACTAAAATCTGAGCAACGGTAGTGTGGTGCATGGACTTGGGATCCGTATATAAGAATTTCACCATTGAATCACTAATAGCTTAGAAACAGAAAGGAGTCCAAAATTATAAGGGTAAAAAGCACACTGTTACCCAAATTGGTCTGAGATTGAATACCTCAGAATGATGGTCGAATAAAGGAAACCATGGATTGTAGGTAAGAACATAATGATTCCAAAGCCAGATATGCCACTGAAACAGAAAAGTCGTATCCTTTTCTAAATCAAAGAGAACAACAAAATATCCTTTTGCACAGGGAAAAATGCGCAGGGTACCATCCATAAGCAGTAACCAGTTCTCCTTTATCCAGCCATTCAAATCTGCAAGAGAAAGCTACAAATTGGAAAAATAGTAGATCATCACGAAATTTGATAAATCATGTTCTCTTTCTAGAAGTGTTTGAAATTGCTCTTCTTCAAACAAAGTAGTGAGGTTTGTTTTAGAAGGTGCCAATGGCTTGTTCTACTTCTACATAGCCGCAACCGCAACATAAAAGGGACGCTTATCCCCTGTGTTTCGTTTCAAGACCCCAGCCTCAGCATAAGAGGGATGCTTGTCGTTTGCCGCTGCATTAGTCTTCTCCCCTATTTCTATTGGACCCTGTATTTCATTGGCCCGTCATAACCTCAGTGACAATGGCCGGAGCAATGTCGTACATAATGCATTGGTTGCCCTTCGAACCAAAACCTTGGGGCGTTGAATGTACATCTGTCTCTGAACCAGATGCCGTTGAACCAAATGCTACAGCTGAACCTATTGCTATTGAACCAGTCACCGCCGAACCAGTCGCCACCACCGCAGTGGTACGATTAAGTTTCTAAGCCATGGTTACGAGAAGTAACATCAAAGCTTTTTGATGTTACTTTAGTTGTTTAAATCAAAACGTCAAGAGTATTACTTTTGATAATGCTGAAGTGAGAAAATACTATATTAAAATATAACTATATGTGATATGTGATTGTAAAATATGCATAAAATTTGTTTATGAAAATACCCTGCTGAGGAAATTAATGAACATGCATTTCAAAGATCTATAATTTAAATTCTGCAAATTTCACGGTTATTCCACATCTTCAATTAAAAATAAGCAGGGAATTTGACGTAATAATTAATTTCAGTATTAAAAGGAAAACAAATTTAATAAATATATAAACATGGAAAGATGCAGTGGGCGAAATAGAAAAACTTGGGAAAAAGATGGTGAAGAATAACTTCAATGAATCACCCAAATTCAGTGAATCAAAATGCGGCTACAAAGTAAGTCCTACAAATTCACAGAAAATACATACGTGCGACAAAATGCTTGGGGTTACAAAGTACATCCGTGCAACTATATATAAGATAAATCGATTTTCTGAGCAACCGCAAAATTTACAAAATTAGGTTTTCAGAAAACTATTATGGGCACAAAAAAGATAGGGTTTAAAGGGTCATGAAGGAGTTGTATTTTACTGCACTTTTTTCTCTGAGCGAAAATGAAATGAATTTATTATGGTGTTGGTTGCAGTTGGGCTCGACTTGTGATAGCGTTACTCATGTCGACTGTAGCAATCAGTTTCTCTATGGATTAAAACAAAATTAGTTCATAGTTGCTATGGTTTGAGTTCATATGTTTTCACAATCCTTTATTGGCTATTATCTAAAAAAATCTTTTTACATGATTGAATTTTACTTGAGATTTTTTTTTGTCTTCTATGAATGTGTTTAGCGTCTTTGTGAATATCGGATATATCAGTTTCAGTCAGTCAGAGATTACAATTACGTGTTGGCTACCAAGTCTATATTTGTTGGTAAATATCAAAGGTTGGTTATTTTCTAAGTGCAGTTGTGAGAAAATCTTGTTTAGCTTCTGAGCCAATATCCTATTTGAGAATTTTAGTGTGATCCTGAAGCATTTAGTGAGGCTGCTACTACTAAAGCTTATCCAAAAGGTGAATCTCTTCCTTGCGAACAGTTTGAAACTAATTTCGAGTTAATCATCTTCCCTTTTTTTTTTTAACTACGACATGGAAGTCAGATTTTTGAACTGTCCGTGCATTGCGGTGCCCAGGTCCCTTGCTAGTCAAATCTACTCGTGGCAACACATATGAAGCAAAAACAATTTTTAATTTTCTTATTAATACTGCTCTTCAACAGTGTGCATGATGATCTGTTAATGTGGCTTTTGGAGCGGTGTTTTTTTTTCCCCCTTGATAGTGTGGAAAAGAAATCCTTAACATCCTTCTTTCTTTGTGATTTTGAGATTAAATTAGATGTGCCATTGCTTGTATTTCCGAAAATTCTAACTCCATGGCATGCTTAGACTTTAATCCACAAAAAACCCATGCATTTATATATTCATATAAGCGATTTTTGTATAATGTATTAGGAATATGATAACATGCCTACATATGTTTTTTACAAGAAAATATAAATACCATAATGAAAAGATGTATTCTGCATCTCATCTTTTAGCATATTGTACATACACTGATGTAACTGGGAAATATTCCTATGTGCAATTATTGAAAATTGTATCTATGTCATTGGGAATCCTTCGTTGGAAACAGATAAATCCTCCTAAAAACCAACTGGCATGTCCATGCATAGTGCATAAGGAACAACACATGAATATGGGCCTTCGCTGAGATTATTTTGGTTCCTAGTTTCTATCACAAATGTAAGAAAAAAGTGTTAAGAGTTAGCAGGGAAAATACCTTGAAATCATTTTATTAAGCAACCGATCTAGTCAGTCTGACCATTGAAGCCTTTGAGTTAATAATTCTAGATGATGTTTTATACCTCCAAGAACTTCCAAAACTTCTGTGCATTGCCGATGCATATTGATCATCTGAAAAAAACTATCATATCACTAAGATTCATACGTTTGGTTAAAAGAAGTCATTGTATTGACAAACTTCAGATCTATGAAGCCATTACAAGAGCCACAATCTACACCACAAGAGGCACACCAAGTCTAGATCTGAACAAAATGGCATATGACACTTGACATGAGACAAAATGTTGTAATGTAATTCTACAAATATGCACCATTGGGTAGAAAGACTAAGAATCCTTGCATGATGGGCATTAAAAAGCCCACTTGAATTTTAAAAGGCACTATCTATACTCCCTAAATGCATCAACGCTGAACCAAAAACTCTATGAACACCACAATGCATACCCATGCTAAATGGAACTCAATGGCCTCTTATCAATAGGCAAAAGTTAAGCGTAAATCTTGTGATGAATGACATGGCTCTCAATGTAGGAATGGAAAGAGAGAGAGGTATGATTGAAAGCTTCGACATTTTGTCTTTTAGCCCTAAAGCTTAGAACTTGAATATAATAAATAATTTATTTGAATGATTCTTTTATATTAGATTGGATGAGTACATTAAATAAAAATCACTTTTAGTTGTATAATTCAAATGTGTATCTTGCTCATTAAACAATGAATTATAGATCTTATAGTTGCAGTATTTAGTAATTAAGATGAATACATGTTAAATGATATAGGAATTAAAATTTTATCTATTTTGATATAAGAAAAGAAATGATCAAAGTATTTTAGATTAATTTTTTTGATATTTTGTATGATTTTGATTTTTTTTGAAAACGGATTCAGTAAATAACTGCCATGTATGTAGTAAATATCTTTAACATTATTCGTTGCAATGTGGCATTCAAATTAATTACCTATTTCCCATATTACAAAATAGCCACCTAATTAACAATTATTAATATGAGAACATTAATATATAACATAATTCATATGTAAAAGTATTATACAAGTTGGATGTAAATAGAAGTTTAATGTGAAAATCTTTGAGAAGTAGCTTCCTCACCTTGCACTAGGATATTTAAATATCCCATTGTTTGTATTTGCTAGACTATTTTTGTTTTTTTTAAATCTATATGGAGTGTATCTAAATTAACTAAAAAAGGGTCTTTCTATGTTGTAGGGAAGCCACCAATAAACTTGTTAAAGGCCACAATTTGTCTCTTAAGGATTTTATGAAATTTTCCAATTTGATCATTCCACTGAATAATAAAATCATAAAAGTCATCTGAATTAGTTTTCAAAATGTGTTAATTAGGGAATATGGGTTTATTTTATAAATTTAACATTTTTTTTTATAATTATATTTTAT
>JARHVA010010400.1:5000-55000 GCA_037957365.1 Torreya grandis | reverse complement strand
CTAAAATACTTGAATGGCATTTGGAGAATAGTGAAACCAAAATGCATCTCCCAAAAATTATTATATGTTTCTATTTGGATACATTCCAAGAATTTTTGTTCAAAGGGTGGTCTTCATTTCTACATTTAAATTTCAAGACATCCTCAATATTTATTGACACCATAGTTTTAGTGACACCATAGTTTTTTCATGGTAAAATTCTTATATTAAACTCTTAGTTGAAATGATTATCATTTTATCTTAAGACAAAATCATATCACTGAAATCCAAACAATATTTTACTAATGGATCATCTAACCTTTTTATTCTTACTAGATCTCTAAATATTCTTTCATGTGTAAGTTAACATAAACATAATTTTTCTTCAATACTCTTTTTTTTTAATACTTAATAATTATGACATATGTGATTACTCTATGTGCCACATTTTTATCATTTTCTCAATTAAGTTTTCCAACTGAATTTATTATATTAAGAAAAGTTTTACTAATTTTTTTTTTGTTCACTTATATTACTTTTCATAATTCCTAACTCTTTCATCACTTTTATCATTTTATACATTCTAAATAATTTAACAACCAATTTGAACTTATCATTTTTTTTTCAAATAATTATTTGAATAACTTGAAAGCCCTTAGCCTAATGGCATGGTCATTCCTTCTACCCTCTATATTTGTTAATATATTTTTATCAATTTATTGTAACCATTTTTACCAATAAACTAGGTGGATATTACATATTATTATTCACCAACACACATCCTATGACTCCTAGATCAAAAAATGATTGGAATATGATTTATCTAAGATATTTGCAATGATACAAAGATAAAATAGTGTTGGAAATGAAAATTACAAAATATTTCACATGAATATGAAACATATTAATAATAAATTCCCACAATGGGCTCAAGAGTTATCATGGAGAAACCCGATGTGGGAAAAAAATTAGTGGGTATTGAAATTGCACTCCCCTTCCATTATGTAATTCAATAAATGTACAAGGTACTACAAAACATTGAATTCATGGATAAAATTATCACTACCTCTCTATCCAAAAAATGCATACAAGACTAAGCTTCATTTATCAAACATCTCTCAAAACTCCAAAACCACTAAACCAACCATATACATATAGGAAATAATGAGACAACAAGAACAAATAATCAAACTTGAAACTTGTAGTGTGAATCCAACATCAAGACTTCTTGTTGTATTTTCCCTAAACTTTTGTCTTTCACAATACCTAAATTTATTCTACCTCAATTTTGAATACCTCCACGAAGCTCAAATGAATTGTTATTGAGAATTGTAATCATTTTCAACCATTCTCATTCTCATAATTTATCTCATGGAGAAACTGCTAGTGTATGTACAATAACATTTTCAAAATCACCATGGTGGTCACACAACATCCACCTGCAAACATCAATGGTTACATACATGCCACCATGTAAATAGTGGTAATTCCTTTGTCTATGCTAAAACCCTCCATTCTAAGAGTTTAAACTTACTAAAACCATCATTATGAATATGTATAGATCATTCCCATGTTGAATTCACCACTGTAACATGTTTAATTTTATTTTTTAATATGAATTTGTCTTACAATCATGAATTGTATACATTTTAGCATTGTGGAAACAACTAGTATACATGACTAGTATGTTAGGATTCAAATTTGGATCAATTTGGAATTCATGCAGATTTTACAAGTGTTTTATTAATCAACCAAAAGTGTGTGGAGGGGAGATTTAATATATTTTGTCTCATTAAAATTATATCATGCCTTAAGAATTGAATCTTAGTTTTTTTATTTATTTGATAGGTTTTTCCTTAAATTTATGATGATCCAAAACTCGAAAGCTTTGGTTGAAAGATAATTCAGAAATAAGAACAACACAATTCAAATAATGTTATCTCTAAAAAGAGATGTTTTATTTATCAAAATTGTAGACCCAAGCATATGCCTATCTCTGAGAAGAGATGTTTGATTTCCATTTCAAGTTACATATTCATTTATACATGTTTTGAAGCTATGAGGATGATGTGTAAGGTCACCAATCTTGAGGTAGATTAAGTGGTTTGACTTCCATGATTTACAACAATACAAAATTTGAGGAATTACTATTTTTAGAAACTTACTATTTTTAGACTGCACTACTAAAATTAAAATTTGGCACACTTTTGTTGGGCTTTTATGGGGAAAAATTCATTCAACGAATCTCAATGCCATATCATGACGTTACTCTCATTATTATCTTTCCAACAGTTCAAACGGTGAGTTAATTGAAGCTATGGTGCAAAAGTTATGGCTCCCAAAAGTTCCACCATCAATTGGGGTGGACCCATCACCCGAATTGTCATTTGAATTGTTTCCCATATCATTCCTCCTTCCTTGAGAAGAATTAGTCCCCATTGTATCAATATTTTTCATCAAGTTTGGTATTTGTACTTTTATTTGATTCACGATGCATACTTGGAAGGGACTGTGATTTATAGAAGTGTGTAGGGCTTGATTGCTCACCATTTCTATCTGACCATCAGTCTGTGGATGGAAGGCCTTGAAATTCTTCATCTTAGTATCTATTTGCTTCTGTTGTTGTGTTTTTTGTGTATTCAAGGCTGTAACATCAACCTTTTTGGATTCTTGTGGCTTGACCACCATGAGAACAAATTTCTTAGCACTAATCAGAGAGACAGATGTAGAAGGTGGTACCTCTAGTACCCTGTAGCATTGTGTTGCAAGAGTGAGAGTGATCCTTTTAGTTCTTAATTCATATATGCCATGTCGATCATAAATGAATGGCTGACCAAAGAGTAAATCACAAACATCTAGATTGACCACATCACATAAGACCTCATCTTGGAAAGGTTTTATTGCATATGAGAGAAGACATTGGTGGGTGACACAGAGGTTTCTCCCTAGACTCAACCATCAAATACTATATGGCTTTGGGTGAGGCTTTATGTATAGATTTAGGATTTTGACTTCCACTATCAAGAATGAAATGTAGAGGCTTACCTTTCACCCATAACTTAGAGTGAAAGAACCTTTCCTTGTCATCTAGCATCTCATCGTGGGTCTATGATGAAGCAACAATGGCTTCAGGATCAACATCTATAATTTATTTTTCAACCTCTTTGACTGCAGGGTTTGTATGAGGTAGATCAGTAGATGTTGAGGATTGTGACTCAAAAAGTAGTAACTTGATGGCTCAACATTCTTCTTTGGAGTGAGTTCCATACTTATGATAATCACACCACTTCCCAGTCTTTCATTCCTTTTGTTTCCAATTTTGGCCTCGTGTTTGACCTTCTTTATCACTTTTACATTTTGAAGGTTGATTCTTTATATTCATTCTCCCATGCTTCTACTCAATCTTCACTATGAACTTGTATACCTCACCGATGGTTTCCAAATTGAAGAATTCCATTTCTCCTTGTATGTACCATTGTAGTCCACCAAGATATTTGAGAACCTTATGTTTCTCACTTTCTCATATGCCCAATCTCACAAATAGAGAATGAAAAATGTCAGTGTAATCTTGAATTAACTATTCCTTACCTTAGTGAAGTTGTTTCCACTCTATATACAGATCATCATATGCTCCAATGTGGTAGTATTCTTCTTTTATAGCTTCTATAAAATCATCCCATGTAGGTTCCATCTCATGGAAAATATCATCTATACTAAATCTCTTTTTGTACACTTCCCACCAATTCTTGACAGGCAATGATGCTTTTAGCAGAGTAAAAGTAATCTTCTCTTTATCGGTGAATTTATTTACAAAAAAATAAGATGAAAATTGATCCAAATAATTTTCTACTACATCAACATTGATTTTGCCTTCAAATTTAGGGATATAAAAATTCACATGAACCTTGAAGGGTGTTGGGGCACTGAAAGGATGTGCAGGTGTGGATGAGGAGCCAAAATTTTCCATCGAGATTTGTTTAAGAATCTGAGAAAAAAAAATTAGCATCTATGCTTTCTATTATTGGAGGGCTTCATTTACCATTTCCTTGAAAGGATTGTATGTCTTGGTGTTGTCCACCATTTGAAGTCATTTGGAGCGAATAAGTGGATAGTCTGCTGGTTCAATTTTCCACCAAGCTTCTTATAATTCTTGGGACCATACACTCTAAATACAAACCACTCTGATACCACTGATCCAAAACTTGAAATATTTGGTTGAAAGATAATTTATAAATAAGAACAACGCAATTCAAATAATTCTATCTCTAAAAAGAGATGTTTTATTTATAAAAATTGCAGACCCAAACATATACCTATCTCTAAGAAGAGATGTCTGATTTCTATTTCAGGTTACATCTTCATTTATACATATTTTTTATGTGTGAGGAAGATGTGGAAGGTCACCAATCTTGAGGGAGATTAAGTGGTTTAACTTCCACAATTTACAACAATACAGAATTTGAGGAATTACTATTGTTAGAAACTTACTATTTTTAGACTACACTACTAAAATTGAAATTTGAGGAAATTTTGTTAGTTTTTTTGGGGTCAAACTTCATTGATCAGATCTCAATGCCATATGATGATGTTCCCCTCATTATTATCTCTCTAACAGTTCAAATGGTGAGTTAATTGGAGCTACGGTGCAAAAGTTATGGCTCCCAAAAGTTCCACCATCAATTAGGGTGGACCCATCACCCAAATTGTCATCTGAATTGTTTTCTAGATCATTCCTCCCTCCTTGAGAATCAATGGTCCCTATTGCATCAATATTTTTCATCATGTGTGGTATTTATACTTTTATTTGATTATTGATGCATATTATGAAGGGACTGTGATTTATAGAACTGTGTAGGGCACGATTGTTCACCATTTTTGTCTGACCATCAGTCTGTGGATGGAAGACCATGAACTTCTTCATCTTGTTATCTATCTACTTTTTTTGTTGTGTTTTTTATGTAGTCAGGGCTATAACATCAACCTTTTGGGATTCTTGTTGCTTGACCACCATGAGAACAAATTTCTTGGCACTAATCAAAGAGATATATGTAGAAGGTGGTACCTCTGGTACCCTATAACACTGTTTTCCAAGAGTTAGAGTGATCTTTCATGTTTTTGACTCATATATGCTATGTCAATCATATATAAATGGCTAACCAAAGAGTAAATCACAAACATCTAAATTGACCACATCACATAAGACCTCATCTTGGAAAGGTTTTATTGCATATGAGAGAAGACATTGGTGGGTGACACGGAGGTTTCTCCCTGGACTCAACCATCCAATACTGTATGGCTTTAGGTGAGGCTTCATGGATAGATTTAGGCTTTTCACAACATTAGTAGAGATTAAATTCTTTTAACTTCCACTATCAAGAATGAAATGCAGAGGCTTACCTTTCACCCATAACTTAGAGTGAAACAACCTTTCCTTGTCATCTAGCATCTCATCATGGGTTTGTGATGAAACAACAATGGCTTCAAGATCAACATATATAATTTCTTCTTCAACCTCTTCGACTGTAGGGTCTGTAGGAGGTAGAGCAATAGATGTTGAGGATTGTGACTCAAAAAGCAGTGACTTGATGGCTTGACATTCTTCTTTGGAGTGAGTTCTAGATTTCTGATAATCACACCACTTCCCAATCTCTCCTTCCTTTTGTTTCCAATTTTGGCCTTGTGTTTGACCTTCTTTGTCACTTTTTTATTTTGAAGGTTAATTCTTTATATTAATTCTCCCATGCTTCTGCTCAATCTTCAATGTGAACTTGTATGCCTCACCAATGGTTTCCAAATTGAAGAGTTCCATTTCTCCCCATATGTACCATTATATTCCACCATGATATTTCAAAACCTTATGTTTCTCACTTTCTTGGATTCCCAATCTCTTATATAGAGAATGAAAAATGTCAGTGTAATCTTGAACAGATTGTTCCTTACCTTGCTAAAGTTGTTGCCACTGTATATACAAATCATCATATGCTCCAATGGGGTAGTATTCTTATTTTATAGCTTCTATGAAATCATCCCATGTAGGTTCCATCTCAAGGCCAATATCATCTGCACTAAATCTCTTTTTGTACACTTCCCACCAATTTTTTACAGGCAATGATGCTTTCAGAAGAGCAAAAGTAATCTTCTCTTTATCGGTGAATTTATTTATAGAAAAATAAGATGACAATTGATCCAACTAATTTTCTACTACATCAGCATTAATTTTGCCTTCAAATGTAGGGATATCAAAATTCACCTAAACCTTGAAGGGTGTTGGGGCACTGAAAGGATGTGCAGGTGCAGATGAGGAGCCAAAATTTCCCATCAAGATTTGTTAAAGAATTTGAGTGAATTGTTGTAGCATCTGCACTTGTTGTTGGAGGGCTTCATTCACCATTTCCTTGAAAGGATCAGATGTCTCAGTTATGTTTTCCATTTGAAGTCATTTGGAGTGAATAGGTGGATAGTCTGTTGGTTCGATTTTCCACCCAAGCTTCTTATAATCTGACCTCATTCTTGGGATCATAAACTCTAAATACAAATTGCTCTTATACCAGTGATCCAAAACTCAAAAGCTTTGGTTGAAATATAATTCATAAATAAGAACAACACAATTTAAATAATGCTATCTCTTTAAAGAGATGTTTTATTTATCAAAATTACAGACCTAAACATATGCCTATCTCTGAGAAGAGATGTCTGATTTCCATTTTGGGTTACATCTTCATTTATACATGTTTTGAAGGTTTGAGGAGGATTTTGAAGGTCACCAATATTGAGGGAGATTAAGTGGTTTGACTTCCATGATTTACAACAATACAGAATTCGAGGAATTACTATTTTTAAAAACTTACTATTTTTAGATTGTGTTACTAAAATTGAAATTTAGAACACTTCCATTGAGTTTTCAAGGGTCAAATATCATTGAGTAGAGATCAATGCCATCACATGATTTTCCCCTCATTATTATCTTTCCAACGGTTCAAATGATGAGTCAATTGGAGCTACGGTGCAAAATTTATGGCTCTCGAAAGTTCTGCCATCAATTGGGGTGGACCCATCACCCGAATTGTCATATGAATTATTGTCTAGATCAGTGATGACGTTCTTCAATGACAATATTTGGCTATTTTATTAAATCATTTGGTTATTTAATTATTTCATTTGGTGTGTAAACATTCAATTATCCATATGCTTCATAATTTTATGTTTTCATTTTTTTTTAAATGTTCATAACTAGTTTGTACATACATATTGAGTTCAATTTCATTGTTGGATATGATACCCTAATTTAGAGTAGAGGAAATGCCTTCACCCTTTTCGGTATCTTTCACTCATTCCTTCACTATCACCTTTTGTTTTTCTATCCTAAACTCAAATAGCTTATTTTGAATGTAGAGTTTGTTTTCTTTTTTCTTTTTTCTTTGTTTGGACAAAAATATCTATGACAACATAATTTTATCTAGCTTCCATAATAAAAGTTTTCAAAAAACTATAGAAGTTTATGAGATTATGACCTATATGTTATATTAATATTATCTAGCTAGGCATATTAAAATAAAATTATGGTTTTTCCTATATAAAATAGTGTGGGCCCTTTAGGTAGTGAGATGCCTAGTTCTATATTTAAGGGAAATGGATATCTATTCCAAAACAAATATCTATATGGAATGGATATTTATTTCCTTTCAATAGTGTCCCCTAAATGGTCATAATTGATTACATGTTCCACTTATAATATAAGTTAATGGTTTGAGAGGTGAACCCAAATAATAGATCCAAATATCTAAACCTTACATCCTAAACGATAAGTACCATTAGCAAAAATTATGCATAATTATAATTTTTTGTACACAAATTCAAAAATATATAATATTTTAGAATCAATGAAAACATGGAATCACTGATGGAAAAATAAACCAATCTAGAATATTTACAATGAAAAAAATAATAAAGATCCAAAGTTAAAATAATTGACTAAACTATTTTATATTTTGATTACTTTTGATTTCTATGGATTAATTATAGTTTACCAAAGTGGGCCACAATTGTATCTACTAGATAAGATTGAATTCATGGAGAAAACCTATATGGAATACTGAAAACTAAAGAAAAGAAATAAAAAAAAGAAGAAATATCTTCAGAATTAATAAACTATATTAAGAAGCATTAGCATCATTAGCTAGAAAGTACATAGGAATGTTCCTTATATATGTGGAAGATAGACAAGTCCCAACATCTTCATGAATGTGGGATTATTTTCCCCTTAAGGACCTTTATTAAACCTAAGAAAGCTTGACTAGACCATGTAGATAAAACCCAGTGGGATAAAACTCTACACCAACAGAGTACAATAATTCTAAAAAATTATATGTGGGAACAATAGAATATACCCTAAAACATAAACCCTAAACCATACATCCTAAACCTTAAACAACCCAATAACCCATTTTATTTTGAATTAGGACCAAATAGGCATGATTGGGGAGAGTTAGGTTGACTTATGAGTAGTTCATACTAAACCACTCCCTTATAGTTAAATTACATGTGATTAGGTCCTATTTACACCTCATTTTTCAATTACTACTAATTTATCTTGAAATACTCCATAGTGCATCAATATCCATAAATGAACATCATAAAGAATGCATTGATATTTTAGTGGTCCATTTAGTGTTGCTTTATGAGAGATTCCCATTATTTTGTTATATTATCTTTCATCTATATGTCATGTCATTTGCTTACTTGTCCTCTATATTTTCTTTCTTTCTTTCCTCTCCTATTCTTATTGTTTATGTGTTTATAGAATAATTTATGATTTCCTGAAACTTTTTTCCCCTTATCTGACATTATTGACTAAGTAAAAAAATTATTGTTTACTTGATATTTTACATACTACTTTAGCTGTCAGGCCAATGCTTTCAACTAAGTTTGACTAGTGAATTTTTTGGTTTGAGCTATTTTTATATGCATACAATTTTTTCATTTATTATAAGGAATACATACAATTAAATATTGTCTCACATGAAAATACACCTTAGTAAGAAGAATATGAATTAAGGCTTAAAGTTTACACTTGAGGAAGACTTGTTTGTACAATGCCTTTGAATATATCAAGAAAATAATCTAAACTAGTAAGATACACCTACTATTTAGAGTCCCCAACTAAAGATAATTAGTTATTATTCTTTCCATCTTGATCCTCACCTACAACATCTCTTATAAGGTGCCACTTGAGCATATAATGAGATTGATACATTATTAACTCAACCCAAGGAAATTATTTTTATACCTATACTCTTTTCTTCAAGTTACCTTAGTGTATATATAGTGTGTTTTTATGTTATTGTCTTTTATGCTTAGATTATAGTATTATTTTTAGTACATTCTAATCTTTGCATGATTCATTTACACATCTTGGTTGTAACCCTTAGATTAGGAACCTCTTAGTTAACACCCTTTAGATTATATATCTCTTTTTCACCACATAATGTCATTATATTTGCTTCGATTTACTTTAACCCTATTACATATTTTATTTGGTTAGGTCTATAATCATTATTTCATTTTATAGATCCCTTAATAGTATATTTTCAATTATCATTATAAATTCCCCTTATCTAAAGCCATGTGTTACTTTCTAGAATGACATCTTGTATGTGTGTTGGATCTACTATGGTCTTCTACCTTTTCCTATATTAAAGGATCCTTTTAATGTTTATCATATTTATCCCACCCTTCTAGGTCAAAATAAACATATTAAAACCCAAATCACTTGAGACTATGGAAAATACTAATAATATAGTACTCGTTTATGTTAGATCATCCCAATTTAAATTAAATTATACCCCAAATAAATGTTATTGGTTTGGTTTTGGTCAAATTGGTGAAATGCACATTCCCAACCACCCATTTATGTAAATATTATGTGTAGGTCCCTTCTGTGAACATAGGAATGTGATAAGGGGAGATTAATTTCGTGTTAGTAGAGAAAATCAAATCCAAAAAGCATAATAATGAACTAACACCTTATTCCTAGATCTTAATGGGGATCTTAGTGAATAAACCAAATGAAGACACAAATAGAATGTAAATAAATAAAAAACTTTCCTCACCTTCCTTGATTGCTCCAAATGATTTATTTGTTGGCTTGCTTAGCTTTTACTTCAAAGGTCTTTGTCAATGGAGCTTTGGCTATCTCCACCTCCTCTTGGCATCATTGGATTTTGTGGCTTTGGCTTATGAATCTTGACTCAATAATTTGGAATAATAACACTATATAAAAATAAATTTTAAAATCATTTGTGTATGATAACTTTGGCTTGAGAGAGCTTATAATTATGAGTGTGAGACCTTCTATTTACAGATTTTCCTATTTAACCAGAATGAACTTGGACTGTCCATCTCAAGATGAAGATGTGTGGCCAAGAATCCATTAAATTTTGGAGACTAAAATCAATAAATCCTCTCATAAATATTTGGGATAGGGAAGCATTAAAGAGGAATGGGAGGGCTTACTCAGATATTTTTGCCACTTATGACTTATGGATGCAACCCCATAAATGATGTATTAGGTGATGTTGATATTCACAATCATTTTCCATTAATGAAATAATCAATAACCTCCATGGAAAATACACTTAATCTCTTGATTGAAATTAATTAGATTTAAACATGATTAATCAATTTTGGTGTAATTTTTTTAGAAATTGGTGTTTAATTAATCAAACTGGTCAAAATGTCATATTATTGGGTTAAAAATTGACTAGAGAGGAATTAGAAGGTGATGTTATATTAGTTACAACTATTATTCATTTAGGATGTTGCCAACACAAAATAACAAAGGCACATGTCTTATGTAAGAAAATTGGTAAAAAAGAGCAATCCAGAGCACCCAGATGTGAAATCATCATTTTGACTCGAAATGATCTGATCAAAATTAGGTATCACATAAAATGCATTACCTAATTTAGGGATACATTAGCCAAAATTTGCACTTGTGTATGACAAGTTCAAACCATTTAACGCATTTTAGTGTTTTTAACCCAAATTGTAATGTTTGATAAAAATTGGTTTGAAGCTTGGTTGGAGGTCATTCGTGACCATTTTTAGGTGTCTATAGTTTTTCCCTCTTTGGGAAGGCATTATAAGCTATAGGCGCTATAACATATTCTCAAATAATGAAAAGGTCTTGCATGCATACAACTTCAATGACAATGGATAAACTATATGTGCCTCCTCAAGGGAATAGTTAGTAAAGGGGTTGGTAATTGGTCCCTCAAAAAGAGGAAAATATTTGACCAAAAGGATGAAAATAATGGGGTGGAAACATGATGATGTGACCAAAGTTGGGAAAAATTATTAAGAATCAAGTGGGATGGTGTATAATGGTTTTCCCAAAGGCAGTTATAAGCATTATACCTAGATAATGGAAACATGGTATGATAACACAATGATTCACCCAAAGGTGGTTATAATAATTGAGAATATAAAGCTAACCTAATTAGGATAGATAAATAAGATTAAAAATTGCAACAGATGGGTAGAATAAAGTGAATCATTTACCCAAAGGTGGTTAGAATCATTGAGAATACAAGTGGGATGGTGTATAATGATTTTTCCATAGGTAGTTATAATCATTGGACTTGGATTATGGAAAACATGATCGATATCTAAGGATTGGAAATATGATAATGGTAACTTGAGATAGAGGATAAATATGAATTGGGATAGCTTGTTAGTAGGGATATGCTCATCCAAACTAACAAAGTTTGAAATTAATTCATTATTTAAATACTCTATTTGGGATATGATTTGGATTGGATCAGGATTCCTATTGGTGTTGATGTTGAGGAGGTGTTGATACTTCCATTGATGGTGTAGACTTCTTGAAGCTGATTTTTTCTATAACACATGATGGTAGGCATAATGATAGAAAACCATGAGGACTTGGATGAAATATGCATAAATAATGACTCCTGATATCCAATACTCAATTGAAAATAATACATTAATGATAAAAATCATGATGACAATGTTGAAAAATGAATATGGATGGATTCAATACTAATGTGCAAATAATCACCCAATGAACACACATAGACTGAATCAAGGAAACAATACCTGAAAGGAAACAAACATGCATACAAACAACCAAAAAATAGAAATAAACAAACAAGATGATGCACATTACCCCTAGAAAATAGGTGACAACTTAACA
This sequence comes from Torreya grandis, assembly GCA_037957365.1. NCBI lineage: Eukaryota > Viridiplantae > Streptophyta > Pinopsida > Cupressales > Taxaceae > Torreya > Torreya grandis. The sequence continues at coordinate 42,807 of JARHVA010010400.1, read as the reverse complement.
AATAAAAAATATGGGGGAATAGAAGAAAAGGAATCGGGTGACCAAGTTGTCTCCATATGCACTAGACAAGTGAATGGTGCCGACATAGTTTTATGGATGTAATATCCAACATAATCTCCAGGTCGAATGTAGTTGTCCCAAGAAATGGAAAGAAAATTATAACTAATGAAAAACAAACATGATGGATATGATAGAATAATAAGAAAGAGCTTGTAAAATGGCAAGTACATGGGATAAAAGGCCAAAAAGTATGGAGAAACTAAGTAACAAGTGATTTTCTTGTTACCTAGTAAGGGTTTCCAAAATCCTTAAGGAAAAGAAATGGTTAATGGTTTTGGTTTTTTAAATGATTTTCTACTATTTTTTATAATTTTGGAGTATCTCAACTCAATCAAGAATGAAGAGACACTAAATGGTCCAATCTCTCAAAATGGCAAGAGCGTTGCTAAGTTTCTTGCACAATGATGAGAGCGTGGCTTAATGTGATTGAGTTGTCCTCAATGTGGATTGATCATGGCCTACATAATCCCAAAATGGACTCAAATTATAGTAATTCTACCTTAAAATAGAGGAATATGACTAGTGTAATAGCCAATTCAAACAAAATAGGTAAAGATCATAAATGGCACAATACATCATAAGAATGGTAAGGTGATAATTCAAGGCATGATAAATAAGTGTTGCCCTTAATTTTCCCATAGGTAGTTATAATTAAGAAACAATGGCATAGGTTAATGACACTTGTTTTCCCATAGGTGGTTATAATTAGTAGCATGACAATGAGAGAGAACCAAACAAGAAATGAAGGATACAACTGCCAAAATTCTATCTTACTTCTCCAAAATACTACCTCTATTAGAAATAATGAATCCACTTTCAAAAATAAATATGAATCCTCTTCCTGAAAGTGACCATGAAACTAATGGAATGAAAAAAAGTCAAAGTGATAGGAAGGGAGGGAGAAAACAACTCGATTGATGGGAAAGGTATGGTATAATGAGATATGGTACAAGGAATAATGATAATATTATAGTACAACTAAAATGAGACTCATAGACAATACCCCAGGTCACTCAAGTGAAGTAATGCTTGAATTGTATAATGTTTATTGACTCATGAAGTTAATATCCATCTGGTATAGTGAGCCTATATGCTTTGATGCCAAAATTTTCAATAAGGATCAAAGGGCCTATCCATTTTGGTTTGAACTTGCCTTTATGATTATATTCAGTCATGGTATTCTTTTGGTTCTCTTTAAGGATGAGATAACCAAGTTCAAATTCTCTATTCCTAACATGTATATTGTATTATACATAGAGGTGGTTCTAGTACGCTTGTAGATTGTTTAATACAGTGATGCATTTCTCATCAAGTAGTTTTAGCTCTTTTAGGTGAGCTACTTAGTAGTCTTCATCATCTAGGACATGATTCAAGGAGACGCATAGAGAAGGTAACTCAAACTCAATGGGAAGAATGGCCTTTATGCCATAAACAAGTGAGTATGGAGTGGCTCCTATGGGGGTATGGTGATTAGTGTTGTATTCCTAGAGGGCATGGAATATTTAGAGGTAATAATCATAGCCAGTATCATTAACAATATTTTTAAGGATGTTGACAATGGTTTTATTAAATGCTTCAGCTTGTTTATTACCTTGTGGGTAATATGCCATGGAAAAATGTTGAGTAATCTTGTCCTCGACACATAGAGATTTGACATCTTTATTTTTTAATGATACAGCATCATCAGGTATAATGTTAGAGGGGATATCATAGTGGCATATAAGATGGTTAAAATGCACTTAGAAATTTACTTTCCAATCATGTAAGTTAGGGGTATAGCTTTGACCCACTTAGGTAAATATTTTTTGGTAGTAAGGATATGTTTATGGCCATTTGATGAGGTGGGGTTTATCTTCCCAATGAGGTCAAGGTCCCATGTAGAAAATGGCCATGGTTTAAGCATTGTTTTTAGAGTCTTGGTCAGGACATGAATTATACTATCATGGTGTTGGCATTTTTCACACTTTTTCACATATGCAACTACATCTACATCTATTATGTACCAATAGTGCCCAATACACAAGATATTTTTGGAGAGGATGGCCTTGTTGGTGTGGGACTCACATACTCCTTCATGAACTTCCCATAGCACTAGTGTAGATTCTACCAAAGTTAAACAATGAAGAAAAGTTATATCAAAACTGTAGTGGTAAAGGGTTGATCCGAGTAAGGTATAATGAGTGGTTTGATGAATGAAGGATTTGGATTACATTCAAGGTAGGTTGGGAGGCATAATTTAGTCATGGAGGTAGTTTTAAAGGTTTGAATCCCAAATAGAGATAGGACCAACAATATCACAGATCATCATGATGGTTGAAGGTGTATGATTTGGTACTATAAAATTCTTGATGAGGAACTAATACTATTTAGCCATGTATTTTTGTCAATTCATAGATCCAATAGTAGAAATTACATCTACGGTTTTGTTTCTTTCCCTTAGAAAATGTTCAAATTCAATATCGACAATCTGTTATTTGAGAGTGTCAACTATGGCCTTTTATTACATTAGCTTGTCATCTTTATTCTGAAATTGGTATGTAACCTAATTGATGATTAATTGAGAATCACCATAAACCTTGAGATGAGATATATTCCATTGTACTACTTGTTGAATCCCTACAACAAGTTCTTAATATTCAACCATGTTGTTGGTACAAGGAACGCTGATCCTAAGTGATTTAGGGATTAGATCCCCTTGTGTTGTAATAAATAAAAGGCTTGTTTCTAATCCATGTTCAATAAATAAACCATCAACATATATTTTATAATTTTTCTCCTCAAGAGGTGTCTCAATTATGGTCATGATGGATTCATTGATAAATTGGAATGTGAGTGGCTTTGTGTCTATAAGGGGTGCTTTAGCAAGCTGATCGGCAATAACTTCCCATTGATAGCTTTTTGGTTTACATATTCTATCTTAGAATCACTGAGAAGCATGATCCATTTGGACATACAACCTTATAAATATATTTTATATAGTATATACTTGAGTAGATCTACTTTTGAAGTGACCATGGTCTTATTGTTCAACATGTAGTGTTGCAGTTTCTAAGCTAAAAAACCATGGCTAAATAGGCTTTTTCTATGAGTGTATAATTATGTTCATATACTACCAGTGTATTATCTAAGTATTACATAGCATGATCCTTTACATTAACATCATTCTAAGCCATAAGTTCCCTAAGGGAATTATCTATAGCTGATAGATATAATAAGAATGGCTTTCCTGGTATAGGAGGCAACAAAACAAGTGGATTTACTAGATGGTCCTTTAACTGCTAAAAATCTATTTGGTAATTCTTATCCCAGTGAAATATGACTCCTTTATTCACAAGATGTATAAAAAGATGTCATTTTTCAGCCAACTATGATATGAAGCATCATATAAATAAGATCTTACCCTGTAAACTATGGAGCTGCTTCAAATTAGTCAGTGGTGACATTTGAGTTATGGTTTTTACTTTGGCTGGATTAACTTCAATGCCCTGATGAAACATAATGAATCCAATTAATTTACCTTAAGTAACTCCAAAGAGACACTTCTTAGGATATAGCTTGATTTTGTACTCACACTGTGTTTCAAATATTATGTGTAACACTGTAGGATGATAAGCCCTAGTCTTTAATTTGCCAAGAATGTCATTGACATAGACTTCAATAATGTCATGCATCATATCATGAAATATGATGGTCATGGCGCTTTGGTATGTGGCTCCAACATTTTTAACACCAAATGGCATAACTTAATAATAGAATGTTCCCTATGGAGTGGTGAATGTTGTCTTGTGTCTATCTTTTGGTGTAATTTTGATCTGATTGTAGCTTGAGAAGCCATCCATTAGTGATAGCATCTCATAACCTATTGTATATTCAATGATCATGTCAATTTTTTGAAATGTAAAATCATATTTAGGGAAAGATTTCTTTATGTCATGGAAATCATTACATATTTTGATTCCTTCTAGCTTTTTGTTAACTGGGACAACATTTGAAATCCACTTTGAATAGTCAATTGAATGAATACATCATGCTTCCAAGATTTTTTTCAAATTTTTATTCACTAATATAATAATGTGAGGATGCATCTTATGTAGATTTTATTTCATTTATTTGGCATCAGGATGTACTATAATGTGGTGCATAACCAAGGTAGGGTCCAAACTAAGCATTTTAGAATAGGCCCATGTAAATATGTCAATAAATTCCCTAAAAAGGATTGTAATTAATTCATGATCCTCATCAGTAATGGATGCATCGATCTTGATAAATTTTGGATCATCTATATTCTTAATGTTAACCTCTAATGTGTCTTCCACTAGAAGGGTCAAACTATCTTCAAGAATAGTGGGTAAAGTTTTGAACTTCTTGACTATGTCAGATTACTCTATTAGGATTGGTTCTTCAAGTTCTCCTAGGCATGATGAATCAAAATCCCCAATGGGAAGGATGACCATGTAACAAAGACTATTGTAAACTCTTGAATGATTTGATAAAAATCTTATTATTCTTTAAAACTAAACTTAGACCCATATACAAGTTACTCATACGTGGTCTCCTAAGCTATTCTTGAAGAAGATTGAACACCCCCATCTAATGGTGCCTAAAATAAGTTTTCACCACTAGACTAGACTTTTTCTTTACTTTTTCCCTGGTCTGAAAGTGATTCAAAGAGGTTTTCACTTTGGAACATTAATGTTTTATTTATTTGCTTTTAACTAAGGATGTTCACCCATTCTCCAAAATAGCCTTGAGGATCCAACTTCATTGAGAACCTTGATTTATGGTCCCACAACAAAACATTATCCCTAAGGCCTAAAAAATCATAAAAAGCCTCATCATTTTGAAACTCATCAATTGGTACATTGGATTCTTTTTGGCCCTAGTCTATTAGCTAGGGATAATATAATAAAAGTTGGTTGTGACAAATGACTGGTCTAAGGCTATAAATGGAATGAGTGTCAAACAGATTGATCTCAATTAGGTCATCAAAAAGGATATGATCAGACTTTGCTTCATTATCGGCATCATCATCACTAGTCATAGGAATTAGAAAATGATTAAGGTAGATGTGGTCACCCTCAGGTAGTGTAGATCCATATGCATAGGGTCCATTTTACTTAGTCATAGAAAGAGGCTCAAGTGTTCCCTATTGATTTGGTCTGAGGCCTCCTCCTTCATAGTATTGATTTTCCATAATCCTAATAAGAATAGGATACTTTGTATTTCTATAATAATTAACTTGTTTGTCATTATACAACCATAATTCATCACCTTTGAGAGGGTCCTATTCTTATCCAAAGGCTAGTATGAAAGTGGCAGGTGTTGGACTATGAATGTTTCCTTTGCCCTTTCTTTGCCATTCCATGTAAAGTGGTTTGGCTTTAGGTCTTTTAAAAGAATTAGGGTTCTATGAAAGGTTTGCAATGTGAAAGGTGTCATGAGTCAAATACTCTCTTGGGTCATTAGCTGAGATGGTATAATTATTGGATATTTTTTGAGGTGGCATGTGGGAGAGTGACTCAAGGGTATTAGGATCAACGCATTTATCCTATGATATATCAAGGAGTATTGCCTTTACCTTGTATTTTTTGGTAATTGGATTAATTCCAAAATGGTATTTATAGCTCTTAAACTCAGCCTTTATATGTTACAATGTTCATATGGATGTAAATCTCCTAGTATAAAAACCTCCATTCTTGAATGGAATAACTTTATGCATTGGTGTACCGTTAATGGGACTGCATGAATTTCATGTAACCAAGGTCTACACAAAATCATATTATATGAAAAATTGAGATCTAGTGCATGGAAAAGTGTATCATGGGTCAAGGTCCCAAGGATAATTCATAAATTGGTAGTGCCTTGTGATTCTCATTCTTCATTATTGTAGGCTTTAATCATCATTATTTCTTCTTGGAGATCTATTGTCATGTACTTAATAATCTTGATGACCTTTAGAGACACTATGTTTGGACCTGATCCATTATCTATAAGGACACATTTTACTTTGTACCACTTTATGTACACTTTAATGTATAATGGATTATTATGTAGCGGGCCAAGAGATGACATATCACTTTAGTTGAAGATTAATTGTTGGGATGGAGCTAGGCATCCAATGAAAGCTTGAAATTTATCAAGGGATATGTCACTTGAAACTATGGATTGGCTAAGGAAGTCATTTAAGATGTTTTTTTAGATTGTTGATGTGTGTAATAAATCTAAAATGGACATTTGTGTTGGTATCTTTTCTAATTATTTCATAATTTCAAATGTATTTTCTTGAATAATGTTAAATGGAGTATTCCAAGGTAGAATGGCTAGTCAAATCATGGGTGAAGTGGTAGATGGTTGTGGGCATAGGATGGTAATCTTTGACTACTGAGTTGTGACTACATAATCAGGTTGGGATGTAGAACCATGGTTGCTAACAAATGATGTTGATGATGGAAGACTAGATATGATAAGTTTTGATTGTTCGTACACTTGTGTGTGGTCATGAAGCAAAGATGAGTTATCAGTATAGGGTCTAAAATTAGTAATCCTTATTTTTTGGTAGCCTATATGTGGTTCCAGGTCAAGGAAGGATTATCAATGTGAGTTGGTTGATTGGCATTTTTTAGCAAAGGTATTGATTTATTGGTATTCTATCTTGGATTGATGGAGATGGTATAAATGTGACCTCCTAAAATATGGTCTACAACCTTATTGTAGTCATGTAAAAATGCATGGTAGGTCTGATCGTTATTTCCATTTTGACCTTGGTCCCATCCATTAGGTTAATGTTATTGGTTCTACTATTTTTGATTTGGTTGATTCCATCTTAGTGGTTTATATTGTTCTTGTTTTTGTACTAGTTATTATTGTTATTATTATTGTTTTTTCTACTATGGTTGGTTGTTATGTTAGGGAAAGGGGTTTTGATTAGAAGTGGAAGTGCCAACATCTAATGTTATATCCCCATTCTCCAAATATTTTTAATCAAATGTTTGATTTTCACATAATGTCAAACATTATGCTCATTAACTTGATGATATTCATATAATTCATCTTATTAGTACCAATCAAGATAAGGAATGCCCTCAAGATAATGTTTTGGTATATGCTAGTTAATCAGATTAGTAACAATGTGCTTGTGAAACACAAACTTAATACGTTCTCTAAGTTCACTAAAAATGTGATGAGTAGGCATTATTCTCCTTAGAGGATGGGTTTGTAATGCCAAAGGTTGTTGTGTTTTTTATGCAAGCTTGGGCTGTTACACTTGATGTGTTTGCTGAAAAGATTATGGATTAGGAGTAATTTATATATGTTTCATGGGATGAGCAAATTATGTTTGCACCATTTAGACATGTCATAACTCATTTACTCCATTTCCCATAATATTATTGTTTTGATTAAATGGCTTGGGTTATTCATAGTTATTCATTTGTGCTAGTTACGACGCTTGTGCTTGGACTTGGTTCTAGTTTTGGTTCTAGCCATTCCCTTGATTGGTATCTTGATTTTTATTTGACAAAGTAATCTTGATGATCTCTTTGTTAACAAGGGTTCACTTGATCAACAAACCTTTGTCAATGATCTCTTTAAAAGTATGTGCAGAATGTAATTCTAGATGATAGGATATCTCACTATGTAAATTTTTAGTAAACATAGTGGCTAATTATTTGTATGGTAAATTATCAGTAAATTAACTTGCAAAGGCTCTCCATTTCTCTAGATATCTTACAAAACATTCATTGTTATTTTTCTTGGCTTACGTTAAGTCGACTAATAAAATCTCATGCTCAAGATTGTATGAGAAGTGTTACACAAAATTTTTAGAAAGATCATCAAACTTTGATATTGAATTCTTAGGAAAATTTAAAAACCACTCCAAGACTTTTCCTAATAGACTCCTTAAGAACAATAATAATAGGTATATATTTTTGTATACCACTAGTTGGCATGTGATGAAGAACTTCTTCAAATGAGCATTAGGGTCACCTTTCCCCTTGTATTTGTCAAATTTTGGTGGTTTATACCCTAGAGGAAATGGAATCTATAAGTACTCCATTTTGAAAGAGTAAGAACATACATCATCCAACTTAAACTTTTTGGTTTATTTCCCAGCTTGAATGGCAATAATGACATTCTTCATTTCTTCCAATTCTTAGTTTAGGAAACTAAAAGGAACATTGGTTTGAGGTGGAGTTTGGGTGGTCACAAGTGAATTACATTAGTCACGATATAAATGAGGTATATTTTTTTTGGAATGTTAGTTTGGTTTTGGAATGGACCAATAATATTCATGCTTATATTATGGTGTGATTGTTGAAATTATATTTGTAGTTGTGTGATATTCTAGTTGGGGTTGGGTATGTAGGCTTGATTTTGGGGATTTTGAGGTTGGCATGGAGGGATATGGCCATACTTTTCCTATTTAGGTTGAATAGAGAAATGTTTCTAACTAATAAAATCTTTCTATTAAGGGGGGACTTGTGAACCAAGACCCTATCTCTAAACTTGTGGAACATTCTACATGAAAGGTAAAGGTTACCTAATAGGTACTTGAAGGACACTGGAACCTCTTTGTTACACTAATCTTGATTAGGAAGTGGATACATGTTGGAGATTCAAATTTTTTTGTTGACCAATATTTATAAATTATTAGTTAGACATTGTTTGGTTTTGAATTGGCATATTATTCTACAATGAAAGAGGTATGTTCACTGCTACCTAGTGAGGTGTAACTTTGGTTACCCCCTATTGAGGTGGTAATATGTTATACCTCTTAGGTATGGGTTGATTGGATGATGCCTATTATTCTATAATATTACTCATCACCTATTGGGAGGGAGTAAGATTCATCACACTTTGTTATGGTGTAGTACTTATTATTGGCTGACTACTTAATCTTGTTAGTTGAGTGATTAAAGAAGTAGTTGGTTGAGGAATAGTGTTAGTTGTTTGAGATAGGGACGTAAAAACCCCTATTCCCTAATTTTGACAACCACTAATAGTGTTATTTAAAGGAATATTTTGTTGTTAACTAGTTTTTAATGTGTTAACACCACTTTGGTTTAGATTGGACATTACTTCCATATTGTCTAATGTTTTTTGCTCACCATTTTGCATAGGAGTAGAAGACACTTCCTTGATAGTTGGCACATGAAACATGTTGTCGATTGAAGTGTTTTTTTGTAAATAGGTCTACACCTTGATTTTTTTGATTAGTTATTTCTATTAAAAATCTTGTTGAAGGAGCTAAATCAAAAAGAGTCATATTTGACATGATCATATTATTAAAAGTACATGCTAGGTTCAAATAATTTTGGTATGTTGTCTGCATCTATATAAATTGATCTTCCATGAGGCCTTTTCCTTTGACAAGCATAATAAGGTCTTGATATGTCATTGGAACTAGATATAGAGGGTTGTTATAGGAAGCATGTTCATTATGTTGACTGTAAAGTATGTTCTGAGGAATACATATTAGACTTAACAAATTCTCATGGGAGAAGTCTATCAAAACATTGACCCTTGCTTCTATAGCTTTAACCAAAATATCATCCTTATTTTCCAATAAGTGATGCTAAAATAGATAAAATTCATACATTGATGGAATATTAGCATAGTATGATTGTTGACAAAATGGTTCTTCAACTAAAAGTACTACAGCTAGGTATTACTCTATTTATTCTTGATTGTGCTTTGAGTATGGAGGCATGTTAACCAAATAATGAGCCAATGTGTCTTGGTTTTCTGCACTTGTTTGAGTGTTAAAATATGGATAAGGATCCATCTAATAAACAACATCATCTATATAGGGTTATTTAACCATTTCTTATTTTGATACTACATTACTAAGCCTTAGATTGTACATGATGCCACTATGAGTGTAGGAAGACATGTTGGGATCAATAGTAAATGCTTCACCACCAAAAGGGAATAGAGTTCTACAAAATATAAAAAAGTAATGTCAAAAGGTTAGAACTTGGTTTAATTTAGTCAAAATAATGGAAATGTATATCCAAAAAGGTTTATGCAATGACTTGTGATAATACAAGCTAACAAAAAATGTCTAATGTTAAAATGTCTGACATGAAGAGGTCAAGTAGATGGAATAAAAATCAAAATGAGAAATTACAGGATCAAAGTGTCTCAAACAAGGATAATCTAGGAAAAATAAATGTTTCTAGGTATTTGGGACAAACACGGCATCAAAATCTAGTCTCAAACAAAGGTATGTGCTAAGACTTATTGCTAAAATAAGCATAAAATCTTGAATTTTAAAAGACAAAGTTAAATTATTTAATTGAACAAGTTTGAAAGACTTTAGCATAAACTAGGCATTTGAATTTTGGACATAAACTTGATCAATGGGTATAAGGTGTGAAACAAAAGGCAATTGGAGATAGATTATTTTCTCCCAAATAATGGCACAAACTAGACCCTTTTGAGCAATAATCTAGAAAAAATTGAATGGGACAACTGCACTAGACAAAGACTTACAAAGTACACTTGAATTGATTTGAATTTGGAAAAAAATGGACTCTATGCAAATAAGTCTATGAAATAATTTGAGCAGCGTAAAAATTCTAAAATGCTCAATAGGTGTGATAAATTCTTGCTTCAAGACTTAAGATAAAATGGTTTGACAAGTTTTGGGAAACCTAATGCTACCCTCCTCAACTCAAATGACATGCAAACACACAAAGTTTGATAAATTTCTAAAGCAAAATTGTTGTATCAAATGGACTCAAGACTCACTTTTACCGCGGCACAACAAGAAAGGTAATAGGAAAGGTAGTATATATTTTTGTTCTTGAACTTAGATTACAAGCAATGCAAAAGAGAACCTAAGTTCCCCAATTAAAAATGATAATGAGTCTATAAATGACCGTCAATCCAAATTAGAAATTGAACCTAAGTTCCCTCAAGTCTAGTGAAAATGGTGAACCCATTTAACACATCAACCTTATGAAATTAAAAGGGTTTAATTTCAAATTTAAATTATAAATGAAAGACTTGAGAAAATTTGACAAATGGTCTAGACTCAAATGGTCAACATAACTACACCAATCAGATGATATGACACAATGTTTAAGATATCAATTTTGAACAAGTAAAAGATGATTTTCACTTGGATAGTATAATGCCTCATTTTTCAATAAATTTGGTGGACAATTTGTTTGGTTATGCCCTTTTTTAACAAACAAGTTTTTGACTCAAATCAATACCAAGTAATCTAAGACAAAGAAAAATTCAACTAAGTAGTTATCCTAAGCCCCAAGTTGAAAAGGTTGTTGATATTGTTGAATTCCATCATTATATGAAAACTTGAGAGGAATTTAAGTGCTCATCCAAAAATAAAAGTTCATTATATAGTAGGTTTTTAACATCCCCTTCTATCAAGTGAAAATCTGATGATATGGACCTTGGGGCACACTTGCATCAATAATATTTTTGTGGCAAGTGAATTTTATCTAAAACTCTAAAAAATTTGATCATCTAGATGGATCTCATGTGTACTAACTTTCACATTAGCACATAAAATAAAAAAACATATCATTTGGGTCCACTTCAAATAGATTGTTATGAAAAGGTATATTCCTTTTCAAAATCACTACATCTATCACTTGTTAAATGTAGTGTGATGTCCAAAATAATCATACATCTTGAGATTAACCTCTACTAATAGAGATGGTTTAATGTCTCAAACCATCATCCTAGTGAGGGGATCCCAATTTATATACCCCCCATGAATAGGGGTTAAAAATGATGACAGGAGATGAAACCCCAGGTCAAAGCTTCCCTATAGAACTAATTGGAGGTAATGAAGTCCCCCTCATGAGCCAAAATATGTAAAATAAAAACTAAGTAAAAAGGATTTATGGTTGTTTCTAGATCACCCAAGCCATGTGGGTCTTGGGGAGTGTCTTCACAACATCCTTTTTATGCCTTTGGACTAAGGCATAATTTTCAATGAAGATGGTAATTTTGATCCTACAAGTTCCCTATAGGGGATGGGGGGAGAGCATACACATACAAATTCATTTTTTCTCAAACAAATTTAACTAAGAAAAAGGATAAATGACTTTCATAAAACAAAAACTTTGAAGTGAGTTAAATTTTAAAGAACTAAAATTGAAAGATTTGGTTGTGTTTTTTCACCCCTTGGCCTTAAGTTACAAAACTTTTTGAAAAATAACCACAAAATTATTCAAATAAACATCCTAAATTTTTCTCTTTAAGCACCAAATGAAAGTTCCTAATTCTTTTTAAGCACCCAAAAGATGTTTAAAATATTTAATTAAGATTTATTTTATCACTTTCCAAGTAGTTCATGGAAGAAAATTGTCAGATTTTTATTTAGCTTTGAAAATCTTTTGTGAATGAGAAAATAAACTTTGAAAATTATGTTTTCAAATTTGCACAATACAAAACCATATATACACAATCCAAAATTGCAACTCTATAAAACTGTAAGTTAAGACAAAATCATAATTCATAGGTTAGATAGTAAAAATGAAAAAATCACTACTCAACTAGATAAAATCACCAATTATAGAGCAAAATCGTAACTTTGAGAGTTATTATTTTGTCACTTAACCCTAACAACTAAGCCAACCACTAGTAGTTTAGCCAAAAACTATGACTACAACTAATGATATCACAACTTGTAAAATCATAGTATTGCAATATCATGACTGTAGAGTCATGGTATTGGATATCATAACTTGACCTGTAGATAGATACCCTGTTAGTCCAAAAATATATCTAAAATTCAAAATCATTACTATGATGACAAAACCATGGCTATGTCAAATGCAATTTTGTGGTCCAGAGGATAAAATCATAAGTCCACAGTGACAAAATTGCCACTTCCATAAAACATCTTTTTGTTTAACATTTTCATCCACTTTGGTCTCAAACCCCAATATTTTAAATGAAATTGGTTAGTAGTATGATTGTAGGTGCCATTTAATCAAATTCATTGGGTACGGTCCCATTGGGCATGCCATTTGTGAATTTAGGAATGTGATAAAGGGAGATTAGTATCATGTTATTAAAGGAAATCAAATTCAAAAAACACACTAATGAACTAACACCTTAAGCCTAGGTCTTAAGGGGGAGCTTGGTGAATAAACCAAATGAAGACACAACTAGAATTTAAATAAATAATAAAATTTTCTCACCTTCCTTGATTGCTCCAAGAGATTTGTTCATTGGCTTTCTTAGCTTGTACTTCAAAAGTCTTTGTCAATGGAGCTTTGGATATCTCCACCTCCTCTTGACAACATTGGATTTTGTGGCTTTCGCTTGTGAAGCTTGACTCAATAATTTAGAATAATAGAAATATATCAAAATAAGTTTTGAAGTCATTTTTGCATGATAACTTTGGCTTGAGAGAGCTTAAAATAATGAATTTGTGGCCTTTTATTTATATATTTTATTATTTGACCAGAATGAACCCAAACCATCCATCTCAAGATGAATATGTGTGGCCAATAACCCATTAAATTTTAGAGGTTAAAATCAATAAATGCCCTCATAAATATTTGGGATAGATAGGCATTAAAGAGGCATGGGAGGGATTAATCATATATTTGTGGCACTTATGGATTGTGGATGCCACGCCATAGATTATGTCTTCGGTAATGTAGATATTCAAAATCAATTTATATTAATGAAATAATTAGTAACCTTAATGAAAAATCCACTTAAGTTCTTGATTCAAATTAATTAGATTTAAATAGGATTAATTAATTTTGATGAAAATTCCTTGGAAATTGGTGTTCAATTAATCAAACTAGTCAAAATGTTGTATTATTAGGTCAAATTTTGATTAGAGAGGAGTTGGAAGGCAATGTTGGATGTGTTGGAACCATTATCCTATTTTGGATGTTACCGACACAAAATAACAAAGGCACATGTCTTGTGCAATAAAATAGGTAGAAAAGAGTAATCTAGAGCACCCAGGTGTGAAATCATCATTTTGACTCAAAATGATCTTATCAAAGTTACGTATCACATAAAATGTGTTACCCCATTTAGGGATACATTGGACTAATTTGACACTTGTATATGACAAGTTTGAACCATTTAGTGCATTTTAGTGTTTTTAGCCCAAATTGCAATGTTTGATAGAAATTGGTTTGAAGCTTGGTTGGAGGTCATTGGTGACTAGTTTTAGGTGTCTACACTATCTAGTTTAAAATATAAAAAATGCAAACCAATTATGACTGAGGAAAATGTAGATGATTTGGGGCACATTCAAGGACACTTGGGCTAAATTAGTTATATTTGGAGCTTAAAAATATGTGACTTAGAAAAACTAGGCCAAATTGGTGACTTAATGACAACTAAACACCATTTTATTTCTATATTAAATGCATTTGGGTCCATTCTAGGCCAAAACAAACATATTGAAATAAAACCACTTCCAATCGAGGTAAAGGTAAATAATTTGGGTCGCATTTGTATGTAATTATCCCAAATTTTTTTTTCAAATGTAGGCCAAAATAGGTGTGATTCGAGTATATTATGTTTATTTAATGAACTACACACACTCAATCACTCCTTTATTTCTATATATCATGTGATTATGTCCTTTATAAGCTAAAATTGACATATGCAATGCTAATCACATGTGACTAGGGTAACTATAGATGATATGGGGCACATTGAAGCATGATTGAGTAAATTTATTATGAATTAAACTTGTCTAAATATGTGTGATCATGGGAACTTAGGTAAATTTTGTGAACCTCATACATTTGGTTTCTCCCTTATATCAATATTTCATGTGATTATGCCCCTTTTAGGCCAAAATTGACATAATAAAACCCTAACCACTTATGAAAAGGGAAAATGCATATGATTTTAGGCACATTCATGCATGATTGTTCTAAATTATATTAAATTTGATTCTAAATATGTTTGATTTAGGAAGGGTAATTTGAAATGATGACATGTGCACATCCAACCACCCCTTTATTCAAAATTATGTGGGATTTGGTCCTTTAAAGGATAAAATTAGAAACAAAAGTGATGTAGACATAATTCCTAAACTCTTAAAATACCTATTCCTATCTCTTATTTCTCCTTTAATTCTTCCAATAATCTCTGACTTTACTTGTTTCATGAAAGTACATTACTTATCTTTGACACTCTTGATAAATTTATCCTTTCACTAGGCTTATAAATATCCTTTTTGGCTAGTACTTATTCACTCACTCCAAGAAAAATCACCCTTAATCCACCTTTTAAATCTCTTATTCTATTACTAATATTATCCCCTTCAGTACTAATATTATCCCCTTCATTTTCAACTTTCATACCCTCATACTCTTTTCTTCATTCAAGCTTGTCTTTCTTGATATAAGTTATAGATCTAAAAAATAAATAAATGATTTCATAGTTTTTGAATTATAAACCAATATAATAAGTCCATTTATGTACCTATTAAAACTCCCATACATATCTAAACATCATACTCAATATTAAGGTTAGAAATATCCATCCAACTACTCTTTCTCTCTTTAAGGCCTAGTCCTTGTAGCCCTCTTTTAGGAAAATTATAGTAGGTTTTAATTATCCATATGGGTTCATGAAAATGTAAGAATATTTTTTGATACTTATTACATCCTTTTACCTTTCCCTAAATTTTTAGGATATAACTCTCAGTGGAAACCTACAATCTTAACACACCTTAATAGCAATTACGTCTCTTTAGGACTAGTCCAATGTAATAAACATAGAAATTATATTTTAAGATAAAGTAAAAAATTCTAACCTAAAAAATCTTGTATATCATGTCAAATCATGTCATATTAAATTTTTTTGAGAATTTTTAAGGTTGGAAACTCAAGTAATGCAATTTTCAATTTTAAAACCTTGGGCATTGTTATGATAGGATTTTATAAGGCTAAAACCCTACAAAAAGGGATATTTTGAATTCTAGAAACTTATAAATACTTATAATACCTATATGAATTATTACCTACCTTTATTCACCTATTTCAATAGTCATTTATCTTGGAATGATAACTAAACATATTCAATTTGCCAGTTTTCAAAATTTTGAGTCTCTTTATAGCACTATGTGATAGTTTGAGTTGTCTTTTGCAACTTTAAATTGGTTGATAGGCCTAAAAAGGTATTATTGTCACAAATAATAAAAAATAAAGTTTTATTATGATCTATAAAAATTCAAATATAATTAAAACACCATTAGACATAACTTATTTAACCTTCTTGACTATGTTAACACATAATTTCTCCTCTCTAGGACTGTGTTATAAATGAACACTTTATATCAGGAAAATGCTTCAATAACTCACTATAAGTAAGGGATAAAACAACCTTATATTTATTACATTCCATGAGTCTATTTTAAAAACATAGATGCTCTCCAACCATTATTTTATTCATTAATTCCATTACATAAAAAAATAATCTTACACAAAATTTTCATAAAGACAAGCAAAGTTATTTAAATATTCATATTTACTTCACTCCACCTCTATCTCCCTCAATATTATACTCTCTTACTACCTTAATAATATTATCCTAAAACACACACTAACTCCTTACATTCATATCTAACCTTTTACAATTCCAAAATGTAAAGAAAACTCCCTTTTCTTGCCAACTCAATCTGGGTGGCAGTTACAATTGGCTTTATTGCTTTACATTATTATTTTACATGATATGGAAGTTGAAATATATTAACACACATTAAAAATACAAAATATTAAGCTTTAAAAACTTTCAAAAACATTTTATTTCCTCAAAAAATACAAACTACCAGTCAAAGCTTAATGACAAATTCAAATTTTCAAATTATGGTTTTTTGGCAGGAAAATATAAAAGGCCTATAAACACACAACACCAAAGACTTATAATGACTCCAAATAATCATAATAGTCCATATAATACCTATAACACCCAAATAAAACATAAAATGGTCATATTAAAGTCATAATCATGCTAACACCTTATATTGACTTGTGATGCTTTGCATCAAGCTCCTTAAGTGGATAAATTTGAGCTCTTGCTCAAATGAAATTTGTATAAATTCTTTATTATTTTCAAATTATTATTCCGCTGATTTTATAATAACCTATTTTTTATTCTCCTCTTATATTTATCTTTTCTTATTAGTTGGTTATTGTATCTTTGTCTTCTTTCCCTATTTTGCCTCTTTGTCAATACATCTTCTATCTTCATGCAGTATATGACCTGTTGCATCTCTTTGTCTACTTCATATTCTATCTCCTCCATCTATGAATTCTATTTATCATGTTATTCCTATAATATCTAATTCTTATTTTTCACTCTTACTCCTACTTTATATCTTCCTTCTTCATTAGTCATGCTTGGTTCATGCACTTCTTGATAGTCTTGCTCCTTGACAATGCTTTTTCATCGATCCTCATGATATAATGGTTTCTTATACATATATTTTTTATTTATCCTTATAAAAATCTCATATATATCATCTTTATTTGCCTTCTCATGACACTCCACCTTCTCATGGTGAGTCTTTGCAGATCAACTTGCAATGACAACTCTTTGACTAAACTATGCACATCATAACACCATACTTTTATGAAATGTTTCCCCTTCTAAAAATAATTCATACCTATAACTAACTTAGTTTAAACATTCTAAGAAGGCTCATTAAGGAAAGCATAATGAAGATGGAGGAGGTTACTTCTAGCATATGTGTAGCTGCTACAAACATTGGAAAATGAGCTAATGAGGAAATAAAATCTTTGGAGGGGTCTAGTAAGAGGACCAGACAGAGCTCAAGGAAGAAAGCAATGCAAGAGGCTGATATGTCAGCTGTAATATCCATACAGGACACTTTTGTGATTGGAAAGGAAGTGATGAAGATGATCTTGGAATTAGAAGAATAGGGTCTTTCTGCTCTTACTGTTCTGGTCCTTTTAGTTGGATGTTATAACTGGTTCCATTTTCTGGTTCTTTGTTTTCTTTACATACTTGAGTTTCTAGGTCTCTATAAAACCTGGGGTCTTTCTTTTGATGTTCTTGACTTGTGGTTTTAGGTCCCTGTAAAACCTATTTTTGATACTGCTCAACAGTAGGTGTTAGGTTTGCTTTACCTGAGGGCGTGATTGTTATATCCTTCTTCCTTTATTTTATGGTTTTGGGGTCCCTTCAAAACCTATTTTTACCTTAATCTAAAACTTAGTTTAAACATTAACAATTAAATAAATTGACTTCTTACCTTTCTCTTTCTTAATTTCCTCATTCTCTTTCTCACTTGACTTTAACTCCCCTTCTATAAGTCTTTATTATTCATCTATAGGTACATTACTTGAACTAGTTCTTAGACTAAGATTGTGTCACTTTTCTCTCTTTCCATGATAAATTTATCTTACTCATTATTTTTATTACCTTAGGACTGATCTTGTCTTCCACCAAATATTTTTAATTCATCCTATCACTTCCTTTTTGAGGAACATGGTTGTTTTCCTCTTTATTTTTTTGTATCAAGAGCTCTTGTGTCTCATTTCTTCCTTTCTCCATGTTATCATGGAGTGAATCATATATTTCATCTCCATACCTACACCACCATGCTTAGTATATGTCAAATCACTCTTGTGAGACTTGACAGTCTCTTTAAGAACCTCATGGTCTTTTCTACCTTCTCTTGCTTTTAGTTTTTTCTTTCAATCCTCTCTAGGATTTTGTCTTTTCTTATTGACTTCCTTATCCTTTCCTATTTAACTCTAATATTTTCTTCAAAAATTCACTTCCATTACTTGTTATTCAATGAATTCAGATAATTCTATGCCTTGCTTACCTTAGCTTGTAACTTGGTTTAACTCACCTTGGGTTAATTTTTGTCCATCTTCTTGACTATCACTCATGGTTTGCTTCTAATTTTATGAACTTCTATGACCTATAGCTTTATCTTATTGAACCATCTCAATGGGAAACATGCTTCTTGTCTTTTAAATCCTCTTTTTCCCTCTTGAAATTCTTCCTTAAGCTTGTTTATGACAACTCTAACATTTTTTCTACCTTGACTAAGGAAGTCTAATAGATCATATTCAGAATCTTACATCAATATTCTCCACATCAACTCTTGTTATTCATTGTGTTCTTTCATACCTTGTGCCATATCTTTTAATTGAGATCCATCTTTTTTCAATTTAGACACTCCCTCATTTTGAAAATCATCTTGTATACCCTACTACTCTGTGTTGTATGTTGTGTTATCCATCACTATTTCTCTCTTTAGATTCTATTATCTCATGCATATTGCTCATCTCCTTCATTTTTTTCTAAGAAATAATTTTACTCATCCATTGTTTATGGCATGATCCAAATATGCCATCTCTACTTGTAATTGATCCCAACTCACATAAATAAATAGATGGTCTTGTTGCTTACCTAACAACTCATCATCACCTGTAATATCTTGTTTCATAATCTCTTTGATTGATTCATACCATGAAAATTAAAATTTATGAGCTTCATACCTCTTGTTTCCATCCTCTTGATTCACTTTCTATTTATTTCATTCCCTCAATGAGGCATCATTCTTCTTGAGGATTTCCTTATCAAAGGATCTCTCCTCTTTTAAAGTAACAAACCATTGTACCTCTATACATGGTTTCCCAACCAACTTCTCATTCAACATAAACATGTTGTTCATGTTTGATTTACTTCATGATTCCAATTTTTGTCTTCAACATGGAATTATTCTTTTTTCACCTTTGTAACTACATACACACATGACAAGAAATCATCAATTTTAAAATCTTAAGGATTGTTTGCCTCCATCTTATCCTTTTTAGGTTGATTTAGCTATTTAATCTCATCATCCTCCATTAATATATCATTATTATTAAGGTGATTCTCACCTTCCTCTTATCCACCATATTGTTCATCCCTCATGATCTTCTTCATCTCCTCCTTAAGCTTCCTATATAGAAACTTATTTTTCTTCTGATTGTCTCTCATGAGAAAATTATTCTTATCTCCAAAATTGTCTTTATATGCCACTTATCTCTCTTATTATTCATTACCCATCCATACCATTGGATTTCCTATTATTTTAGGATTTCTACCAAGAGATTTATCCTCTCTAACCTTTGATTTATCTCACTCATGTCCTCTTTAACAACTATTCTTTTTCTTTTTGGGTCTTCCTTCCTCTTTGTTTAATTTTGGTACTCTAACTCAACCAAGCCCATCCTCTATTTTTTCTTCTATATCTTCATCTTATCACAAGAAAGACTATTTCACCTTGATTTGGTATCTCAACCTAGGTTCTTTCTTTCTAGTCTATTGACACTCTTGTCCAGTCTATTTCAACTTAGAACTACAACTCTCTTCTTGGAGTCTTTCTCTCTTGAGATTTTTATAGCTCTCTTCTTAGGAATAATCTTCTACCATAAAATATTACCTTTTTATGCCTCTATAATTCATTCCTACAACTTAACTTCATTTATTCTCAAATAACAACGTTTAACAACCTCAATTAACATCCTTTACTGCTCAAATTCATAAATTAATCTAGGAGCTTACTTGTTATGATACCACTTGATGTAGAGATAATTCCTAAACTATTCATACAACTATTATTGGCTCTAATTTCTCATTTAATGCCTCCAATCATCTCAAACTTTACTTTTTTCATGTAGGTACATTACTTCTCTATGACACTTTTGATTAATGTTTGTCTTTACTAGGCCTGTAAATATCCTTATTAGCTAGTCTTTCTTCATTAACTCCAATAAAAATAACCCTTTATACAACTCTACACTCTCTTATTCTAGTATTGATACCATCCCCTT
The DNA here is from genome assembly GCA_037957365.1 of Torreya grandis. Classification (NCBI taxonomy): domain Eukaryota; kingdom Viridiplantae; phylum Streptophyta; class Pinopsida; order Cupressales; family Taxaceae; genus Torreya; species Torreya grandis. The sequence continues at coordinate 21,925 of JARHVA010010400.1, read as the reverse complement.
CATATTCAACTTTCATAACCTCATACTCTTTTCTTCGTTCAAGCTTGTCTCTCCTGATATAGGTTATAGGTCTCAAAGCTCAATACATGATTTCATGGTTATTAGCTTCAAAAATAGGCTCATATGTCCATTAATATACCTATTAAAACTCCCATATATATCCAAAAAATATACTCAATATTAAGGTTAGAAATCTCCACCAAATTACTCTTTCTATGTTTAAGGCATACTCCGTATAACCATATTTTAGGATAATCCTAGTAGGTTTGAATGATAAATAGTGGTTAATGACCAATTAATATTTTTTTTGGACACCCATTATCTTATTTTAGTTTTCCCTAAATTTTTAGGACCCAACACTTAGTGGAAACCTACTATCTAAACACACCTCATTACTAATTCGGTCTATTTAGGCCTAGTCCAATGCAATAGTCCTAAAAGCCATACTATATGGTCAATTAAAAATTTATAACCTCCAAAATAATTTATATCACGTCAATTTACAAATTTTCAATAATTTTTAATGGTGGAAACTCAAGTTATGTAGTTTTTAATTTTAAACCCCTAAGTTTTGTTATGAAAGGGATGTGTAAAGTTGAGAGCCTTAAAAAGGGATATTTTGAGTTTTAGAAACTTTAAGTACTTATAATATTTTTTAGGTATTATACACCTTTATTAACCTATTTCAAAAATAATTTTTATTGTAAAATCACCGAACATCTTCAATATGCAAGTTTTTTAGAAATCTTAGTCTCTTTATAAGATTGTGTGATAGTTTGAGTTGTCTTTTGCTCCTTTAAATAGGTTTATGGGCCTAAAAATGGTATATTATCACCAATAATAAAATATAAACTATTATTATGATCCAAAAAATTCAAATACCATCAAACATACCTTACTTATTCAACCTTCGTGATTGTGTTAACACAAAATTTCTCTTCTATAGGACTATGCTATAAATGAACTCTTTATATCAGTAAAATGCTTCAAGAACCCACTATAGTTAAAGGATAAAAAACCTAAGATTTATTACATTCAATTATTCTCCTATAAAAACACAAATACCTCCCCAAACCTTATTTTATTCATTGATTCCATTGCATACAAAATGGTCTTACACAAAAAATTTACATAGATAGGCAAAGTTATTCAAATATTGATATTTTCTTCACTCCACCTTTATCTCCCTCAAGTTTATACTCTCTTCCTACCTTAATAATAATATCTTAAAACACACACTACCTCCTTGCATGCATTTCTAACCTCTTAAGATTCCAAACATGCAAAGAAAACTCCCTTTCCTTGCCAACTCAATGTGAGTGGTACTTACAATTGTATTTATTGATTTACATTATTATTTTCCATTATGTTAATGTTGAAACACCATAACACACATTATAAGGATCAACTAGAACCATTTACAAACTTTAAACCACATTGGCGTTCTTCACAAAACCTAAACTACCGCTCAAAGCTTAATGAAAAATTCAAATTTTCAAACTCTAATTTTTTGGTGGGACAATATAAAATGCATACAAGAACACAACACCAAAGACTTAAAATGACTTGAAATAATCCTAAGGTTCCCTATAAGATCTCTAACACCAAAATCAAACCTAAAATGATCATATGAAAATCTTAAGCATACTGACACCTCATATTGACTTGTGATTCTCATCAAAAAGTATAAACACTTATGACTATATAAATCTTAGAATATATGTGGCATATTCAATCATGATTGAGCTATTTATGTAAAATTCAAACCCAAAAAAGTGTTATTTTTTATATTTATGTCTATTTAATTACACACACACACACACACACACACACACACACACACACACACACACTTTATAATTTATATCAATATTTCATGCAAATATGTCATTTTAATGCCAGCATTGATTAAAAAACCCTAACAACTTGCAATCAAGGAACTAGTGATCCATGTGCAATTCTAATGCAACCAAGTTTATTTGTTGTTAACTCTACTGCATTAGGCACATAAATATTACCAAATACTATGCAATTCTTTTCCATGTTTTTATCAAATTCATACACATAATTTACATGCCATATCATATACTTATCCACACTAACCTTTGTGCACTCCATAATATGCACTCATTACTACACACTTCACAACTCAAAATCCCACATGTCACATAATTATTTTACTTGATCACTAAATTACGTTCCCCTCATTACTATAGTATAGTGTATCTTTCATTTATGTTCCATGGCTTGAAAATATGTGTGCCTCACTAGCTAGCATAATGCACAAGTTATGCATGCCAGCTCACCAACTTATGCATGCTCTATAACTCGTAGACCTTTGCACCTCAAAGTCCTATTTTATAGCTTATAATTGCATGTACCTCACCAACTTATTATATTTCAAAACACATCCATGTGTTGAATCACCTTGTCTATGTGTTCAAATGGGTTCACCAATAACCATCCAGCCTTGAAGATGAACTGATGAAACCATCTTCTTGGTAATTAATAGTCATTGTAACCCATATTGTTTTATACTTCTATAAATATGTAATATACACATCCAACCAAAATGTTGATTCTCCATACAGGTATAACATAGATAGCATGATTCATGTATCTACTCTATAAAACATGTACTATAGCACATCAAACCAGTTTTCCCTATTCTCTATTAATGAATAGAAGTTGCTTTTCCTACAAGACTTATGCTCCTTTAAATGTGTTTAGTTATTTCTTTATAAATTCACTTTTCCCATTCACTCTACACAACTAAAAATAATTTTTCCCCCACATGCTTGGTCATATGCCCTATGGTGTGGATGATTCATATCAAATCTAAAAATCTCCATTCCTTTATATGCTTGTAAAGACCCAAGCACAATTTAATAAGGTTTGTCAATTGGTTTTGTATTAAAATATCTATAAGAATGTCATAGTAAAAATAATGTGGTTAACACCTAGAAGAAACCTAGGGTATCCATTTAGGTAAAAAAAAACTCATTGTCAATGCACTTAAGGCATAACATACTAAACATTTTTACCACTTCCTTGAATTGAAGGTATGGCTCAATTCAACACCTTCTACCACACCTCCATATTTCACTCACTAATGGTTTCAGAAATAAACTCTCTTCAAATTTCAAGTCAATATCAACATCCCTTTATTTGAATTCAAGATAAATTCAAAATCATTGGCTACCTAGATTTGATAAGTCAAGGCATACTTCTTAGTAAATTAATTTACCAATGCTGAGAAGATCACCTATACAGTACTAAAGATGTCTATAGCATTTCTTCATTAGTGGGAAAGCTTTAGCACATAACATGAATAAGAGTGTATTGTAATTAAATCCTATAATAGTTTTGTTTTTTTAATGAAGCAAGAATACTACCCTCTACACCACTTTGAATATAAATACATCAAGTTCTAACAACTTCACTAACATAAGGATTACTACATGGAAGACTACACCAACATTTTTCATTACTACTCTACACACCTACATAGAACTTGAGTGAACAACATAAGGTGATGAATTACATCATTAGTCTCTCACCTTATATCAATTTTATGGTGTAATTATCAACTTATGAAACTTTGGGGTAAGCATATCTGAATATTGCCAATATTGAATCCAAGGCAAAGATGAAGTAATGTGTCACCTCTTCATCCAATATAGTGTGTAAGGCCCAACCTTCATAAAAATCCACATCATATCCTTATAAAAATAAGAAACAACACACTTCTCATAAATGATATCAACACTAGAATACTACTCAATCCTTGAAGGCTCATATGCCTTCTACTTCAAATGAAGGCAAGAAGAATAACTTTGGTGATAAGTGGTACCATCACTAGAGCTCATCCACTCATGAAAATTCTAAATTACCTGCATAATAATCCCTAATTGAATAATCTTCATCTGGATATAAATTTATGGATGACACTAATCTATATTCCTCTTGTATAAGCATTATAACCACTATGATCAACATCTATGAAAACCATGAACATATCTTCCACACCAAATTTTGGGTAAAACATTAACCTCTCCACATCATCATTGATAGTGGCATCTAGAAGAACATCATCATTCAATACATAACTCAACACCTTGGTATTGGCACTATTTTTCTTCCAAATCCATACTCTTTAGGGTGGTTAAAATAGGGTAAATATATACATTCTAAAAATAATGCACTTTTCATTACAAAGTCAAGGCTATGGAAGACATCATCACTTATGACATTGCAACTCTAGAGGTCTATGACATCTTACTGGGGAAATTGTATTTATAAGGCCATGAAGATACATATCAATACAATCCATAACATTATACTATTCACATGAAAGATCTATTATATAATATTTTTGAGTTAGCACCCATGACCAAACTCACCTTGGTCTCTTCCATGTAATTTTGTAAGCTTGTCTCACACATGAAAAAGATCATGTTACTCATGGTCAACATATTATCAACCTAGAGTTGCACCCTAATTGAAGATGTGCAAAAGTAGTAAACCCTCACTCTAGTTGAAATAATGGGATATTCTCAAAGGGTGGGTGCCTCTGTGTTGAGAAAAACCTCTAGAGATGGCTAGTTCCCTTAAGATTTATATATTAAATATGATTATTTTCTTGTTCTTAGATGAAAAGAGGCAAGATAAATTAAAGGGGAAATCAAAAAGGAAAACTTATTTTAATGGGGTGATGCACATGAATGTTGTGATATTCTTTGGGCACTGTTAATCAATATGAAAATAGAGATCTATATTACCCTTGCATAAACATTTCAGATGAAGGGATCTGCCTCTTCAATTGACCTACAAGGGAAGAGAGGTGAAATGAGATGGGAAGTAATAGATGTGGAAGGGACCTGCCCAAAGGGGATGTAATACCACTTAGTACTGGTATGCAATCAAATACACACTATATAGAATCCACATCCAAAACCCAAAAAGTATATAACTTAGAATCAATTTCCTTTATCCAGCTTCCAAGAATCTATTATTAAATATCAATATCCTTTTTCAAATGACTTAAAAAAGGTATTTTTATAGAAAATTATACAAAAGGCCAAGAGATTGGCATTGAAAGAATATAAGAAGATTAAGTGGATGTGAACTCAAGTCAGTTTTGAGTTTAAATTAATTACAATCTTATTAAAATATTTCCTTTCTTTATATTTTTCAAGAAACCATCTTGTTTGGCATTGAAACAAGAAATGGGAGGAGATAAGGATTAGTCTTGGTTGACTCAACTCAAGACTAACTCCTTTTTACAATAATTTATTCATTAAGTCCTTAATTCTATAAAATTTGCATGATGAGCTCTAAATCTTGGTGTTGAAAAGAATGGTGGGCTCAAGTTTGATAGAAATAAATACCCTTTCTAAAAATACTACCTCATATTTCCAAGGAGAAATCCACTTGAGTTTCTTGTAAGTTGAGTTATAACAAGAAAAGATTCCCCTCTGCATGGAAATAAAGAAACAAGCTTTGAAAAGTCAACCTTAACTAACTCCACTTTCATGCTTCTCCTTCTTGAAGTGGGAATCATCTTGATTTCTTTTTTCCTTTTCAAAAGTAATACAATATTTTTCAAGAATATTTTAATTTTCTTGTTTTTGCAAGAATTCCTTTTTTGGCATTGAAAACTTTCTTTACATGAAATAACATTTTAAAATTATTAAAATATATTGATATTAATAATAATATCAAATATGTCATGTGGGAATTAATTTGGGGCTATTTGGCATACCAAATGACCTTTTTATAATTTGAATTTTTAGACTTAGGATAAAATCACCCTTTTGAACATATTTAAAGATCCTTGAGACAATATAATGACATTTGAAACCATTTTTTATAATTTTGACATTTTGACCATATATGACCATTTTGACTAGCTTTAAAGGCTAATTGACCATTTTGGGAAAGTTTCAAATGGTAGGGTAGTAATTTGGTCTTAATAGGTAAATATTACTAAAATTTTGGTGACTTTTTATGGTTGACCAGCTTGTTGGTCAAAAGAATTCAAAATCTCTAGAAAACCCTGGACAAAATTATAATGGGAAACCATAAACATAGACATAACTAATACAAACAAGGTTAAAACATGTGCACAAGCACTTAGAGGAAAGGACAAAAAAAATTGGAAAGGGAAAACAAGGCTAAAACATGTGTAGGATGCACTTAGAGGAAAACAACAATTGAAAGCAAAACTAATATGTAAATTTGACCTAGTACTTTCCTCTCCCTCCTGGATCAAAAAGGACATTCTTTAGGTCTCTTCTATGATGAGAAACCTCATGATGCCATACAAGTGGTTTTTTGAAGTTGAAACATGGTGAATCATCATTTTTGCTTGCTATTGTGCTTAAAGAATCTCTAAATGTATCAGCATCAAATAAGTTCCTAATATAAACATACTCATTATGATCTTTAAGAAATATCCCTTGCTGGTCTTCATTCTTGAAAGTCTAATTTGGCTCATGCTCTTTTAGGCATCACTCTTGGTTGTTCTCTAACTACTCTATCTCATCAAGGAGCTCGACAAACTAATCTATATCTTCATCATGACTTTCTTGAGGAAGGGTGGATGGTATGATGTTGTATATGAGACAATATTCTTTTAATTCATCCCAAAAATCATCACTTTCTTGGTTAAACATAGGAGTCTTTGGCTACCCAACAACAGGTTCTTGAAACTCATTCAACTCATAATCCATGAATTGATCACAATATTCCTTAGGATAAAAAGGAAGTTCATCAAAAAAAGTGAGAGGGAGCTCATCATGCTTTCATTCTTCATCATCCAACATGTTAAACTTGTCTATCTCATCCTGAAAGACATGGTATAATTGTTCCCAAGTATCTTCATTAGTAGGTTCACCTTTAATGATTTCAATAGCTACAAGTTCTTCAAGAATTGTATCTTCCTTTTCATCATGATGAGTAACAAACTCATTGATCTTCATAAGGTTCTAAGTTGCCTCATGATGAGGAGTTCTCCAACTTAAGATTTTCATGTTACATTAAGAATTTTTAAGTACATCTTGCATAAGCATAGGAGGGGCTGATTGAGGATGCACATACTAATTTTTAGGAGGTATAGGCTTATCTTGTAGTTAGGAGGGATTCTAATTTGGAATATTGGAATGAATGGTCTCACTAGATGATTATTCTAGCCTCCTTCGAGCTTGGACTGCCATTTGAAAGAGATTTGAAATCTAAGAGGATTGGATTTGCATGGGAAGAATCTGATTGGAGATGGGAGATGGTACACAAGGTTGGTTGCATTGATTCTCTTGATTCATCTAACTCACTAGTCTTTCCTCCATACATTTGATTTCTTGGGATTGGTTGGCCAAACATTCTTCTTTATATCTCAACTATTCTTGGTGAATAAAGGACTAATATTGAAGCTCCTCTTGATACCTATTGAACTCATCCAACCTATCACACTCTTCCATTTGCTTCTTAAATTCGAAACTTATCTCTCTAATACTCTTAGATTTACTAGGATAAAAACAATTAGGAGAACTACTTGAGATGATTCCATGAACAACATTATCTTGATGAAACTAATAGAGGGGCTCATTAGAGTAATATTGAGCAAAATGAATACTGATACATACCAAAACTTTTTGATTTCTTTTTGTTTGTGCACTTGGACAGCTTAACCATCTTTTTGTGATGATCAGTATCTTCTTCTAAAAAAAATTCTTTAGATTCAAACTTCTTTAGATATGTAAAGAATCTTTTTGTGATCCCACTAGGTGTGCCAAAAACTATTGTCAACCTAAAGTTGTACCCTAATTAAAGATGTGTAAAAGTAGAAATCCCTCACTCCAGTTGAAACAATGTGATCTTCTCAAAGGGTGGCTACCTCTGTGTTGAGAAGAACCTCCAGAGAGGGTTAGTTCCCTTAAGATTTATCTATTAAATCTAATTATTTTCTTGTTCTCAGATGAAAATGGGTAGGGGAAATTAAATGAGAAATCAGAAGGGAAAACTTATTTTAATGGGGTGGTACACCTAAATGCTATTATATTCACTAAGCGTTGTTAATCAAAATGAAAATGGAGTTCTATATTACCCTTGCATAAACATTTCAAATGAAGGGCTCTGCCTCTTCAAATGACCTACAAGGTAAGAGAGGTGAAATGAGATGGAAAGTAATAGGTGGGGAAGGGACCTACCAAAAGGGGATGTATTTCTACTTAGTACTAGTATGTAATCAAATATACACTATATATAATCCACATCCAAAACCCAAAAAATATATAACTCATAATCATTTTCCTCTATCCACCTTATAAGAATCTATTATTGAGTATTAATATCCTTTTTCAAATGACTTCCAAAAGGTCATTTTATAGAAATTTATAAAAAAGGCGAAGAGATTGGCATTGAAATAATATGAGAAGATCAAGTGGATGTGAACTCAAGTCAATTTTGAGTTTAAATTAATTACAACCTTCTTGAAATATTTTATTTCTTTATCTTTTTCAAAAAAAAATTCCTTTTTGGCATTGAAACAAGAAATGAGAGGAGATAAGGGTTAGTCTTAGTTGACTCAACTCAAGACTAACTCTTTTTTATAATAATTTATTCATTAAATCCTTAATTCAACAAAAATTGCATGATGAGCTCCAAATCTTGGCATTGAAAAGAATGGTGGGCCCAAGTTTGATAGAAATAAATACCCTTTCTAAAAATACTATGCCATATTTCCAAGGAGAACTCCACTTGAGTTTCATGCAAGTTGAGTCGTAACAAAAAAATATTCCCCTTTGCATGGAAATCAAGAAATAAGTTTTGACAAGTCAACCTTAACTAACTCCACTTGCATGCTTCTCCTTCTTGAAGTGGGACTCATCTTGATCTTTTTTTTCCTTTTCAAAATTAATACAATATTTTTCAAGAATCTTTTAATTTTCTTTTTTTTTCAACAATTTCATTTTTGTTGTTGAAAACTTTCTTTGGATGAAATAGCATTTTAAATTTATTAAAATATATGGATATTAATAATCATATCAAATATGTCATGTGGGAGCTAATTTGGGGCTATTTGGCATATCAAATGACCTTTTTATAATTTGAATTTTTAGACTTATGATAAAATCACCATTTTAAACATATTTAAATCTCCTTGAGACAATTTAATGACCTTGGAAACCATTTTTTATGATTTTGACATTTTTGACCATATATGACCATTTTGACTAGCTTTAACAACTAATTGACCATTTTGGGAAAGTTTCAGATGGTAGGGTAGTAATTTGACCTTGACAAGTAAAAATTACTAATATGACCCTGACACACCTATGCATTCGAAACTAAAGCACACCCTAGTAGTGTGAAAAACTTTCAAATCATTGTGACAACATCAACTTGATAAGTTAGTAGAGTAGAGTAGTGAAGTCTTTATAGAACATGAAGGCCTTCCAACACATTGTGCGGTAAATCACCACATTCATTTGGTTCCTATATCCCTTCTTCTATATAGCCCCATATATCACATAAATTTTTGATAAAATGATGAATTATAGTGCCAAATTCAATAGATTCTTGTTCAGAGAAATATCAGGTCTGACTCTTCACCTTGTGAGAGTCTAATATTCCTCTCACCCAATAAGGATGGGTCCTAAAAACTCTGTATAAACTATTTCACACTTAATAAAATCATGGTGAAGAATCTATATCCATTGTAATGTATTGATGACCTCATTGACTAGTTGTGAGGTGCATAATACTTTACCAAGATTGAATTGAATTCATGTTAGCATCAGATTCTAGTCCATCCTAAAGATGTTTGAAAGACAAAATTCAAGACTCATGAAGGATTATACAAATTATTTGTCATTACTTTCAACCTCACTAATACACTAGTTATTTTCATGTATTTAATGGATGATCTACTCAAGCCATTCCTAAGCTCCATCAATTTCTTCTTGGATGACATCCTCATCTTCAACAAGACTTGGGAGGATCATATGGATTACTTCTTAGACACTTTACAGCAACACAAGTTATAAGACAACTTAACAAAGTGTACATTTAGCATGGAAAAAATCTAATCCATGGGATACATGATTGATCTTATTGACATCAGAGTATATCTAAGGAAGATCAAAATGATCTAAGATTATCCTACTTCATGCAATCTCACTGAATTGAGCTTGATAACTTTTTCAATAAGTTTATCCTTGGATTTATCACACACCTCTTGGGATCTCATCTAGATCACATGTACCAAATTCAAGTTTGAATGGAGTCATGCACACTAACATGTTTTTGAGGAACTCAAACAATGCCTCTATGCAATGCATATTCTTGCAATACCTGACATTATGAAAACCTTCAAAATTCACACTAATGTGTCTAACTAGGCACTTGGTTTAGTTCTCATGTAGCATAGACATATACAAGTTTATGAGTTATAATTATTTTACCATCTTCTTTACAAGATCATACATATTTGTGTTCACTTTAGTACACCTCAATAATGACTCATCTAGGAGGCACATTATTCCAAGAGCTTGGGATACTTCATCATGACAAAGACTCTAGTTCTATGGTAGTCACACTTACACTAACCACACATACACATAGACATGGATCGCCACATCAAGTCTTGAATTATGTATTTGATTTCCAATCCCATAAATATGAAGCTAGGATTTTATGCACCTCTACTAGTTTAATCTAGGCCATGGGAATATATCAATATGGATTTCATGACTAGATTGCATACGATGAGATGACAACATGAAACTATGTTAAGTATATTGGATAAAATTTCCAAGATGGATATCATGGTCATATGTAAAAAATACATTGAAATATTTGGTATTTCACATGAATTCTTCAACCATGCTTGGGTTAATTTTAGGATACCAACATCAATCATCTCCAACTATAATTCATGATTTATGACTCACTTTTATCAAGAATCATGGGATTTGATGGGTATGCAACTAGATTAGTCAATGGATTTTCATCCTTAGAGAGATGGGAAAACCAAATTGGTTAATCACACACTTGTTCATCTCATTCGAGTGTACAACCACAATTATGTTCACACTTGGGATGATAATCTCTTATACATTTAAAACACATAAAATAGGTCTCTTCATGAATATACAAGACAAAGTCCATTCTAGACATTTCATGGGTTTTAACCTCAAGCACCTCTCAACATATCCTACTATGCACCATCATGAAATGATTCATGCACATAAGAATAGGAAGTAGACAAATTTGATAAGTTTATATGGCACATCCAATTTGTTCACCATCAAGGTCAATAAATTATCTCTAACACTCATATTAAGTATAAGGATAACCATGACACACATCACAGACCTCATGCATTCTGAGTTGGTGATAAATTATGGTTACAACTTCATAAGGAATTCCTCAAAGGTTAACATTAAAATATGAATGCTTTGTGTTATGGTCTTTACACCATTTTTCATACAACTAGTGAAAACACCTTAGTTCATGATCTACCTAATTAATTGGGCATGTACCCAATATTCAATGTGTATATTCTCAATCCTTACACTCTACCACTTCTTGATCCAGTGGTGATAAAATATACTTCTAATCTGGATCTTGCACACTTGTGTCCTATAGAGGACTATAACATTGAAGTGATAACACATGCACCTGTCATGGCACACATGAACTTTTTTGATTGGTCAATTTTTGGAAATATATTAGTCAATACACATGGTTAAATTTATATTAAATTTAGGTGTTTTTTATACAACTACACAGCAATGCAATGTAGAACATTACTCTTCAAGAAAGGGTGAATGATCCATGTGTAGTTTTTATGTAGTCAATTTTACTCCTCATTTTTTATACTATTTTAGGCATGCACATCTCACCCAATATTATGCACTCCTTTCCCATCATTTTCTAAAATTTATATGCATGAGCCTCTTGCCATATCATAGGCTTTTGTGTAATAGCCTTAGCACTCTCCACATTATGCACTCATTACTACACATTTCACAACTCTTAGTCCCACTTACTACACAATTATTATGCTTTATTTTTGACTTACATGCCCCTCCTAATTGAAATACAGTGCATATTATAGTTCTATACCATAGCTCATAAACCCATGTACCTCACTAGCCTACGTAACATATAAGTTCCACACTAGTTCATTAATTATTATGCCCTCTGTAGTTTGTATACCTACATGCCTCGTATTATTATTCCATAGCTTAAATTTTTTCACACATTTCTAAATTCTTGGATTCAAAAACACATATATGTGTCGACTCATCTTGGCCACATGTTCCAAGGGGTTCACCAATCATCATCTAGCCTTGAATATGAATCGATGCAACCATCTTCTTGGTAGCTAATAATGTTTATAACTGATCTTGTATTATAATTATATAAATATGTAATATTATTATATGGCCAAAAATTTTATGATACACATAATCATAACACATATAGCATTCTTCTCGTATCTATTCTATAAACATGCATTGTAACACATTGTTCTAGTTTTCCCTATTCTCTTTAAAAAAATACAATTTACAATTCTTGCAAGTAATACTTCCACTCCATTTAATGTGTTTATTTATTTATTTCTAAATTATCTTTGTCTATTCACTCTACACAACCATAACTTAGTTTTTCCCTACACGCTTGGTCTTGGGCCCCATTGTGCATATTAACTAAATTGTGATTTTGGGGACATTCATGAATGATCATGTCAAATTTTATCAAATGCAAGTATAATTATGTGTGATTTCTAAAATTTAGTTTGAATTGGTGACCCAAGCATAACCAACACACATTTATATTGATATTATGTGTGATTATGTCCCTTAAAGTCTAAAATAGAGATAATAAACTGAAACCCATTTACAATAGAAGGAAAGTGCAAATAATTTGGGGAACATTATTTTATAATCAATACAATTTAATTTTAGTTTACATAAAAATAGGCATTATTGGAGTTTTTTATAATTATTTGGTGAGCCTCACACACAAACCATCTTTTATGTTATTATTACATGCAATTGGGTCCCTTATATGCCAAAATTTACACATAAACCCCCATAGCCACTTGTGATTAAATAAAATGTAAAGGATTTGGGCCACATTTTTACATGACCAATCAACAATAATTTTAACACGTGCACTCACCTAACCACCCCTTTTTGTTGATATTTTTTAATATGACAATGATATCTGAGGTAATGTAAAAAACATTTTGGTGGATTTTTGTGGCATATGACTAATAAACAATAATTGGTGAAGATGAGTGCAATGGAGATGAAGAGAATTAAGCTAAGAGATAAAAAATGAACACACTAATTACAAATGTTAAAATATTTAGCCTTGAGAAAATATAAATGAGGTTATTTCAAGAGAAATCTACCATATATTAATAATTTAATTAATATTTTTATAAATATCATCATAGAAGAGTACAATTACATAAAAAAACATGTTTTTTAAAATGATGTTTAAAAAAAATCCTTCTAGGATGGAGACTTTGGACAAATCTCTATTTGATTTTCAAAATAAAGCCCTCCTCTTATTTTTTAGTTTTTCTCAATTTGAAGCATGTATACCCAAGGAAAAATACAATGTTATGGAGATTCCATGTCTTCATCTACACAATTTTTTTTACTTATATATGTTCATATGTATAATTACAAAAGTTTTTTTTCAATGAAATTGTATGGATTTAGGATATGTATTTTTTTAATATTTTTTAAATTATTGCTTCATATTCATTTATTTCTTTCACTATATCCTATTTGTAAATAGATAGGCAACTTGACAAAATATAATAACTTTTGACATGTTCTATATTTTTGAAAATTTAAATTATCATTTCATTCTTCACATCAACGAGTAATACATAAAAATGTATATTATAATATTTGACGATGTTTGGGTTTGCAAAAAAATGACCTTTTTTTATAAGAAATCATTTAAATAATTAATAAAAATAATTATATTATTAAAATAATAATTAAAAAAATTGCATTCTTTGCCTCTTCACATATAAACAAATAAATGTGATAAAATTTGTTTCTTTGAATTGAAAAAGCTAGACATAAAGGCGTTTGTTCTTTATGAACCTATAAAAATATGAGCAATACATTGAAATTAACAATATTCATATACATAATTTGACTTTTTTTTTTTTAAAAAAAAAAATTTGAATCATAAACTACATTTAAATTTTTTTAACTTCTCTTCTTATATTATGATTAAATTCCTCATGGAAACCCCTCAAACAATCAATTGAAGTTGAGATATGTCACTTTTTTTACATTTTCAATGCTTTTTAAGGCCCCGTTTGTGCCATTATTACTATGTACTCTCAACTTTGTTTCTTTTTGTTCCTTTCTTATATTGGTTGTAGTGGATGCTTTAGTTATATTCTTATCACATGATTCTAATTATTTCCATTGTGTGCTCAAATTGATTTTTATTCTTAATGTGTGATATTGCTTGTCCTTTTTATTCTGGTTGAAATTTATTAACTTGTTTACTTTAAATGTGTGATACTATTTTCCATGTTTGCACTTAAATTCGTGTTTTATATGACTTTTATATATACCTTGTTTTCTCTATTTGAACTATGTTACTATGTTTTTTCCATGATCAATATCATTTGTGTTCCACCTTATTGGTTATATTCTTATTGTTTACATTGTCATTATTCCTACCATGTATATATTGGGGAAAATTTTTGTTTGTTCCTTAACTTATTATATTATAACATGGTATCATTATGTTTCATTACTTATATCTCATCCACATTGGGGAATAATATTATTTTTACATTAAATACTTATATTGGGGCATACTAATGTCATGTTCCCTTACGTATTTCTTGTCCACATTAGGGAATATTATTTCTTGTGCCTTTATTTCTTATATCATTTCCATATAGGGGATGCTTCTCATTGGTTTTTTTTATATTTTTTACATCTACCTACATAGAGGTAACCATTAACACTTTTGTTTTTTTCACTGCTTCCACTCATAAATATATGAGTCTAGTTAATATAAATTAGGATTTCATGATGATATTTTACTACACATTGTCCAAATTCACTTATTAAACATGTTCTTTGAAGATGATAATTTTATATAATTATATCAAAATGTATTATAAATGTGCTTTGATGATGATTTCATCTTATGATTTAATATTTTAAAAATGGTTGCATAATCCATTTCTTATAATATGTGTGATTCATAGTTAAATCCCACACTTAAAAGGGAGGCATATGATCATATTAATTTATATTAAGTTACATTATGATACACAATAGTAAATGGTGTTACAAGGCACAATAGAAAGAGTTATAATACACTTTCTCCTATATTGTAGGTGTTCACTAGAGAGTTACAAAACATTATTATAAATTTTGAGGCACACAATAAAGAGTTATAAGACTATTTCATTTAGTATCATAAAAAGACACAAATTTATATATTATACATATTATAATGATGCACCTTCATATTTCACACACAACTAGTTATATTTATTCATAAGTTTTACTTTAAATCAACAGTTTCATCTACTCTTTGATTGTTGATTCATGTATACATTAATCTAATTGAAATAACTTTCTTATGTTTGTGGATAATTAAAATTTTCATAATCCAAACACATGATCATGGATGTTCATTCCAATATTTTCATGGATCTCTAATATTTGCAATCATGATGCTATTGCATATTTTGAAGAAAAGAGAGTTTTATTTTATAGGTCATAGGAACTAGGATCTATTATAAGGTAACCTCTCTTATCCTTTTAAATTGAAGTCTATTATTTTATCTGATATTAGTTACAAAAATTATTAGATGGTTTTTTTCAATTTATTCAATCCCTTACATGAAAACTTTATTTTTTAATTCAATATGTATCTGTGCAAACACATTAAAGTGATGTGTTATGTATATGCACATTTTTTATACATGACAAGTTATTTTCTATGGTTTTAGTGTGCTTATGTTCTTTTGGGTCATTGATTCTTATTAGGATCTTATTATAACTTTTACCTTATATTATGGGTCCATTTTTCCTTCCATGATGTTGTTTCCTTTGCAACCCAATTTATTGTGTATCCTAGACTAGTGATAATAATACCATCATTCAATTTGTCATTTCTAAAAATATATAAAAGGATTTTTTTCCTTCGTATAACCCTAGAATTTATAAAAAATTATTATATGGGTTTTTGGTGTTTTTATCTATAAAAGTACCACCATGATCCTAGTCTAATAAGAAACATATAAATAAGATATTTGTCTAACTAGAATTGTAGAAATACAATCCAATTCATCATTTTTAGTGGATTAGTTGACCCCTTCTAATCTATTTGGTTCTTTGTGCCACATTTTTTAGCTTTCCTACCTTTTTTTTGTCATATTGTGTGCCAATAAGGTCATAATATCAATCCAAAAATTATATAATCACATGAGTGAATTTATGAATATATGAAAATCATTGGTAGAAAAATACATGTATATTTTAATTAATAATCCATTTATTGAAATTTAAAGGTATAAACACCTAAATATGGTTCATGTACTATATTTAAAGTGTTGTCATATTTTGATACATATGTATCATTAGATCAAATTCATTTGTTATTAGCACATTTTCATTTATGGTGGGCATTCCATATCCTTTAATTATCACTACTCATTCCTAAATACATTCTGATATATCATTTTTGTACATTAGAATCCCCCCAAATATTCAAATAGTTGATTAGGTCTTTAGTTTCATATTTTTTGTCACTTTGAACATTATCAAAGCACTTTGATAATGTTCTAACCATTTTTAAAACATTCAATAGTGGTCATGTCAATTGTGGGTCCTTATTCCATACTATAATTT